>JBAJNP010010097.1:0-17004 GCA_036877545.1 Yasuhikotakia modesta | reverse complement strand
AATACACTGTCTCTTTCACCAGTTCCTCTCCTGGCACCACTGACAGAGTCTTTCTTGGCTTGCTGTGTCAGATGCTGCTGGTCTGGTTCTTGCAGTAAGCCAAGGCTACTCAGAGGTGTCGCACTGTTTGTGCAAATTACAGCATTTAACATTGATTAACATTAACCTTCAAGATATTAAGTACTGTATTTCCTTTACAGTGGCTGAATAAGTAAGTCAGTTTATGCACTGCACAACTGTGGTTGCTACTAGGTCCCTTGATATAATAATATATTTGTCACAGTTCCTCATTCCAGGATTATATGAATTTAATGTAATCTCACAGACATAGTAACTGACCAAGCAACCTGGCTTAAATCCACACATTTCTGCAGATTTGATTAGTGCAGTCTTACTAGCCAACTCAATAGCTGACAAGTGTCACTGTCACACTGACAGATTAAGAATGGAAGAGGGGTGAAAGACTAAACTACTGTCACTAATATTTCTCTCCAGGAATAATTTCCTATAAAACTTAAGCAAAAGAATCAGTCTTGTTTGGTTAAATGTCTGTCTATTCCAAGAATTTCTTTAAACACAAAGTACGCAGCTGTGCTATTTTCTGTTGTTGTGCTCAGCCGAGTCTAATGCATTCGTAGTGGCTTGATATGTCATATTGATAACTGCCCATCTTTAACTCTTTGACTTTGACTAGGTTGTTTACATATGTGTGAATGTATTTATTTTTACTGTATTACACTTTCTGTTAACATGATATTTTCTTATCGTCATGTTCTACATTGACTGACAGGAGATCTGTGGCTGTAGTTCTGTGGTCCTATTTCATTTGCTGAAGTGTTTCCACACCAGTGCAGTTGTGTTTGGCTTTGAAATGAAATCCATGTTTGCCAAATACACTGCTACAAATGAAACCAAAGAGTAGCTGGCAGAAAAACACAAATAAAAAATTGTGCATATTATGAACTTTTGCTTTATAACACTAAAGATAATTAGGTAACTGCTTCATAACTACTGTTTAGAGCCTGTGTGATGATGAACAGGCAATTATGCAATAATTAAAAAGGCCTATTTTACATCAGTTTTGAGGAGATAAGTCGTGATGATAAATTTAAATTTTACATTGTAATATGTGATCATAACAAAATTATGCATATAATCAAGGGAAATAATTACTGCAAGAAGTTTTCTTGTCGCTGGTAATACAGATGACATTCTAAGTAGTTTCCGACTGAATGATCGATTAATTTAATTTCCTTTTTAAACTAGATGGTATGCCTGTAGTACCACCAAATGTTATTTTACTCAGACAGTTGGCAAAAAAGTCTAAACCCACAATGATGGAACACACAAGCAGTAATATATTTAGCATCTCAGACATTCCTTTTCAGGCTGGATATGAGGTTTTGTGGTAAAAACAGACAGGGACAACTCATAAGGATTCAAATGAAAAAGTAAAACTTTTGTAAGATCTATTAAATATAAATGTAACTAACCTCACAGGCCTTAAAACCCTGTTTGTAATGAGTCATTACTCTGTAATATAGACCTTTTTCACAGTATGATACAGATATATTTCCCACAGATGAATCATTTAGCACCGACTTGGACTAGGAAAACAGCAATGGATCCCTAAATACGTATCAACAACACAGTTTAAATTAATTTGCTGAACTAATGACATAATATGACTAAACTCAGCAGTCCTGTTATTTCAATGAAAAATGCTCTAAGACTAAAGCGGCTCATCTCAGTCAATTTAGCTGCAGTAAGAATGCACCCCTTTTCCTCTGATAGCTCAACACTGTTTATCATCAGTTCTTCAATTGCCTCCCTCTCTTTTGCTTTTCTGTGTTATCCATATCAGACTAATGAGTTCCTCATCATTTCTGTTCTAATTAATGCTCCTTATTATCCTTAATTGTAGCCAAAGCTTGCTCCATCTGCTAAGTTGTGAGAAAAGTAAAATTGGGTCAGTGTTAAAAGGACCAGAGTGGTACACAGGGGCTCCGTATCATTAGTCTCACTCATTTGTTCGCGAGAGGAACACATTGTAAATGTTTGCTCAGTAGTGCGTTTTGCATGCCAATGAAGCTCTAGTGATAGCGTGTGCTAACTTTTAAATGACGGTGCGGAGGAAATTTTTACAAGGAGAAATGCTTGGAGAATGAGAAATTTTCAATGCACGCAAAGGGACGTTCACAGAGTGAGATGCTCACTATCATTTACAATGTTAAGTCACTGTGATGAGATTCTGCACTGTTTATTATCAGCCCATCAACATGGTTTCCAGATGGAACTGCCGAAACAAATGAAAAATAAGTACATGAAAGAAAAACGGCATTCTTTATATTCTACACTATATATTATATTACATTATACCGCATACAATTTTTATACTACAATAAAACCTCCTATTACAGCACAGATCTGTTGACACCACAATTTTGGGAAAACGGGGTTATTGAAAACTGCAGTGAACAGCGCAATGCCTTTGGTTTAGTCACCTCTCCCGACGTTTTCCTGCATGCAAATGTGAATCATTTGCAAGCTCACAATACAATCAACAAATACACATAAGTCATTTTCTATCTGTAATATAAATGCACGAGTAAATGCAGAATTGATTGCATTTGTACTCTGGTTCAAAATGACAAGTGGATGTGCATTGCATTTGTAATCATTTCTGACGAGGTCACAACCACCATAGACATTGAGGGGGAGGTGCCAGGATAGGCAGTCTCCTGAATAATAATGAGACACCACGGTATACAGATCACATCCAGAAAACTGTCCAAAAAATGAACCGCTTTGACCTCAAACTACAATGTGCTATAATTCCTCTACTTTGTGACATAGGCATGTGCCTCAAAAAAGTCATTTCATAGTGTTTAATGAATCTTTACTGGCAGTTTCTTGTGTTGTGCTTTATATTACTGCTCTCAGGCATCTTAAATGTTTGAATGTTAAAAAGCACAAATAATACATATAACCACCCACCCACCCTTCCCCAGATGTCACAGTTGTACTGTGGTAGGTTACAATGGTAGGTTCTGACTCTCATTCAGTAATCATGCCTAGGGGTGGATTTAACAGGTATCAACCGCTCTAATCCTTAAACAACTTTAAGACAGCTGTTTTTAGTCCCATCCTAATAGATTACAGGCACAGTTCATCTTAATACACCCATGGATTCTTAAGGATGCACAGGC
Source organism: Yasuhikotakia modesta (assembly GCA_036877545.1). NCBI lineage: Eukaryota > Metazoa > Chordata > Actinopteri > Cypriniformes > Botiidae > Yasuhikotakia > Yasuhikotakia modesta. The sequence goes on along the minus strand of JBAJNP010010097.1, from coordinate 13,795 downwards.
CCATGTATGTTAATGTAAAGGTAAGAAAAAATAATTTCCACATGTATTAACATGTATTGGATTTACTCTAATCATCTCATTACACAATTACTTGGAATCTGGCAAACAAAGGGTTGTGAAACTGAAACCAATATCAGAAAATTGCTCAGAACTGGTCCACTATAAAATGTAGTCATTTCATTGATTTATGGATACTTCAGGGCTTTTGATGCTATTCCTTGTGAAAGTGAATCTTTTCTATAGCAGAAATTTGTTGAATACAAAATGAAATTGAAGCAAAGATCTGCCCACAGAAATCAAACAGGCAGTTTACACACAACACTTAGCTTCCTCTCTTTCTCACCCCTGAACAAAACAAAGCAATCTAGACATAATCTTACACTTGACTTGTGCTTTTCATGAAAACTCTTGTTCTTGTCTTAATAGTAGCCCAGAGCCAAAGATTGGAAATGTGTTTGTGTGAGCATTCTTTCAAACAACAGATTGACAAAATCATTCCCATCAGGAAGTGCATTAAACCACACTGTTGCTAAGGAAAAACCCATGACTTTTGGGAAAAAATTGTTGTTTAAAGGAGCAAATTTTGCAAAGTGTTCTGCTTCAGGCCAGGCCTTGTAATCCACAAGAACAAAATTTTGAACCTAAATCAAAAACAGTATTTTGTTACAGCGTCATTCGACACCCAATGATCCTGAAACCTGGTGATTTTTTTTCTCCTGAGTTTCTTTGCTCATTGAGTCTCTGTGGTGAGAGATGAGTTCAAGATGGACTGCATGCTGACAATGTGCAACCTATAATGATGTCTATGCAGGAGCGACAGTGTAAATGACTGATCTGTGGTTATTTCTGTGTCCAGCTGTTTTTCCTTCATTTTAGACCCACATCCTCTGAAACACCAGGGCAATGTTTATTCACAGTAGGCACTGAAGAGCCTTTATTGGAAAAGGGCAAATGGACGCTTTAAAATACTGCAAAATAATGTTGAGTTGGCCAGCAAATTGTTCTGTTACTGGAAAATACAGAACATTCAAAGCTGTTTATCAAATATTCTCAACTGGCCAAAAGCTTGCTATGGCAATGTTTTATTAAATAAAAAAAACAATATTAGTCAAAGATACATGAAGCAAAGCAGCCAAATAATGTTGGGCAAATCTATTTAACACAATTACATTTGATAAATGAAACAAACAAAGCATATGAGACAATAAACAGCTACTGTGTTTTGGAATTATAAATACTTCAATTATCACAAGTGATTAGCTTTATTTTCCAGTCTTAAGAGGAAACGATGATGGTAAAGAGCCAGGATTTAGATAAAATCCCTGAACAGAACCAGAGCATGCTGACAGCTGCCTGTATTAATAACCATGTTTACCTACACTCAGCTAATTGTTTAGATGCTTTGGGATTAGCCAGCACATTTACCAGCAGTTTCAAAGATACTGCAGTCCCCAAACGTCTCTTAAAGATCTGTGCACAGCACAAACAAATTAGAAAATACATTTGTATTACAAACAGCAGACAATTACAGACACAAGTCAATGGAAAACAGATAATTACACAAACAACTGCAAGAACAAAATGGCTGTTTAAAACATTTCCTATCCAGACCTAACAGACTAACAATGGTTTTGCACACTGCATATTATAATGCGCTATAATTTGACATTGGCTCAACCAGTGACTTGTTTACACAGTAAACAGAACTTACAAATTCAGCTTAAAGAAAACCCGTAAAGGTAATGGTCATACAATGCTGAAGTTCAAAGGTAGCTAACAGCAGTATGTCCAGTAGAACAGACCCGACAATTGTCTGTCATGAACCCCAAAAACAACACCATACAATCACTACACTAGCACTAATTTTGCAGTAGTGGACACAGATAGATGCAAAGCTGCACATATGGCATGCAGGAGTCTGTATGGTTAACAGGACACGAGAAGTCCCTGCCAATAAGGAAACATACATCATTTATTATGCACAAGACAAATAGACTTCATTCTGTTTAAACATGCTGGTGAAATGTTAAGTCTAAGCTAAAAATACTCCAGAAGTACACAGAGCATGAATGCACATTCACACATAAAGCAGTTGTCTTGTTCTTTTGTTGATATCTCTTCTTCCCTGTTACCTGACTAGGCTGTTCCAATTAAACTCTGCTGAATGGTAAACACTTCTGACTCAAGCTACAAAGCACAGACCATCTTACAATGTAAATTCTGTTCTCTCAACAGACTGAGAGAGGGTAGTAAGAATGAATCACTGTTTTTATAAAAAAAAACTAATCCTTATCAAGAGGAACATGCTACATTATTTAAACTAATATAAATTGTGTGCATACAATTCATTTGCATAGGTTAATTAAAACCTGTGTCCTGCTTTTAAATTCCAATGATTGCTGTAATAGGAATACTAATGAAGACAATTCATTTGAATTCTGTTAATGACACTTTAGGCCTTCCCAAGTAAATGTTTTCCCAAACACTTTATAAACTGAAGATATTCTGAAGTGTTTTATACGCATCTTAATTACACCAACAAGTACAAAGGGGAATGTGTTTGCATTGCTATGACAAGACTATACAGGCATAATTTATTTCATGCTCAACACTGCAATAGTACAGATGTGGAAAAATGATTCATTGGAAAACAAAATCAGATAAAAAAACAAACAGTCAAAACACTGAAATAAAACACAGCATAAGTAAAAGGACTGATGCTTCCACACAGGTCCACAAGACATGCTTCTGAAAGTCCTTGGAGAAAAAAAGCATCACCCCATTGTTCCACATGCATATCTAGTTTCAGATAAACACAATACAAGTGCTCCTGGAATTATGTATATGCTATTTCAGATACAGAAGACAAAAAAATGCACAGAACACTTCCTGTTACATTTCTTCATGTCTCATTCATTAAAGAAGTGCTTGAATAAAGAACTGACAACAGCCTGTACCCAGGGTGTAATGCAGCTTTTGCCCAGATTCTACTTATAACAAACTATGAACTATGTAAAATAGCTACAGCTAAACCGAATATTGGGGAAAAGGACAGCGCCACAACCCTGTTGGTGCTGCTTGCAGGCTACTGTATCAAAATTTAGTTAAAGGTTTATAAAGGCGAATAATCTGTTAAAAAGGCTTTCAATCCAAGTTTTTCTGTAAAGTGTGATCACTAACAGAAGTTACTCTGTTACTACTTAAAGTGAATACCAAACAAGAAAAGCAGTATATTCCTTACTTTTGTATTTAAATACAGTGAAATATAGCTGTGATGGGCTGCAATGCACTCAGTGCTTCTTATCAGTCAGCCATAAACTCATTTGTGGTAATGTCAGAAGTGGTTATAAGGTAAGATATGATCTATTGGGATGATATTAACTCGGTTTCAAAACTACGATGAGTGTGACAATATAATGACTTTACAGTCAGTTTATTTTAAAATCAATAAAGTCTCACTGCTGTTGCATTCACATAAAATATTTTGAGGTTTGAACAGCCACAGACATTTATCTTGCAAAAGAAAATGAGTTAAGACAAGTCTTTCCAAACACTACTCTAGATTTATAGGTTCTTTCAATAATTCTTTGACTGATGAGAGGATTGCTGGTACAAAAATGCTGTCAGACTGGCAACCGCAGTATAATGTCTTTTTTCTCATTTTTGCATGTTGACAGAGCAACTGGTGAGTGACCTACTTTTCTCTCAATCTTAAAAGAGAGAAGAGAAATTCCTTTGAACTGTACCAACATCCAATCCAAGACAGATCTAGCGAGATCTCAATAGCGTATGTGTGATTTATATGATAATATAAAAGTTTTAGTCCAACATAGCATTTTCAAAGATATAACAGCACTTAATAATGTAAAAGATTTGAAATAAGCAGTCTAATTTTCATAGCTCAATGGCATTTCTACTGGATTTTACACCACCCTGGGATGTAAGTAATAACTGCAGCATATCTTTGTGACAACAGGGATAAAATATGAAAACGATGTCTAACAGACCTGAAAAGAAGATTTGCCTAATGGGATTTCACACAGTCAATCTGATGAACAAGCTGACAACATCAAAAGATTCACCTTATAACATGCATACCACAAATACACTGGGCATATGCAAGACTTTCATTTCTTAAATAGAAAAAATGAACTACTTTGGTATAAATATATAGGTATAATTGCTGAGCTGGTTCATATGCAAAACACTGAAAAGGACTGTATCATGAAGTTTCATGTTCAAAGTTTGACTCATTATCACAGGCAGAAACGAGTTGTGATTTTTTTTTCCTACATAAAGGTTAGAGCTTTTCACAAGAACTCATGATTATATATTACCTGCCCTACTTTCCTTTTCTTAAAATAAACCTCCTCATTGAACAGATGTTTATATTTCAGGCAGATGTCAACACGGCACTGAACACAACACCAACACGTGTAATTGAGCCGCAGTTGTGCTCGTCAAGTGAAAAATACACCTGTCACGCCAGCTCAGCTAAAATTTATCGATAAGAGCCTAGTACATAGTTGCCTCTCTCTCTTTCTCTCCCTCTCTCTATGTGTCTCTTCCCCCTCTTTCTCTCCTCCTCTCTTATATCGCAAAAATGATTTGAACTTAGTGACAGAGCCTAAGGCTGAGGAGACTCAGCTTGAGCCTTTTCACTGTTCTATCCAATGTTCTATCAGTTAAACAGCAATCCTTCAGCCGGCCCTATCTACAGCAGTTTGTCTGCCCCAGGGCCTCTGCAGCAGGAGAAGAGATCACACACTGCCACTTAAAGCAAGACATGCAACAGGCTCAAGCCAGTATGTCTTTGCTACTCTGCCTGTCCAACTAGGCATTATCAGGCAACATTGTCTTTAATTACAAGTCTGCTTGAGACATTTGCATGCGAATTGACGCTTTCCAATCCAGTGAACACCAGATACAGAAGTAATACAGGTGAGGCCTCAGCTTTCATGTTTTGAAAAATGAGCACTGACCCAAGATCCCTTTGTGCTTTTCCACTGTGTTTAAATTAATCAGAATGGGGCAGCTGAGGACTTCAAATTATTCTAAAAAGACATTTACTGCACCAATAATGTGGGAGCAATGATTTTTTTTTGAAGGTTAATAAAATTGAATATCACTTGGTGCCTGTCTCAAAATGTCAAACCAGTTTTCAAAACCTGCTCAGACAATTCTCAGTGCTCATGCACAGTTTCTTTCTGTAAACTGTAAAATTAGGATGTACTGCAGTGATTAGCTACAGTAAAGGTATAAGCAACGATTCAGTAACTGTATATTCAAGCAAATAATTAAAGCCAGAGATGGTCAAAGACAGCAATGGCCTCATTAACAGTGGAAGTTACAATATCTATAAAATTGGCATTGATAGGACTTGGTATGGTATCAGGGATGTGCGATACCACTCTTTAAGAAAGACTTGAAGTACGGAACCAGGCAAAAACATCCTGTATTTCATCAGTCATCCCCTAGGACTATGGCTGATGTGCCAAAGCAGCTCAAGTTCACAAAAAACAAAGGGCATGTACATAGGCCACCTGTTGCTCCTTCACAATAGATTCTATGGCTTTAGCAGGTCATCAAAACAACAAGCTAGACCATTGCAACATGACTCTCAGTTTTCCATAAGAAACATCATTAATAATGCAAGATCACTCAACAGCACCAATTTTTATTAAAGAAACAAGTATCTTTCACTGCTGTTCATGGGCTGAGACCTCTGTACAGCTTTAATTGTTATAAAAACACACTGTACTTCAACTATAAATAATAACTATTTGTAGGTACTATAATATTTAGGCTCTGCCTGCATTATGTGGAAAAACGTTTCCAATTTAAAACCTAATAGACACACACACACATATATACATATACATATATATATATATATATACAGTATGATGAAAGATACATGAGGAAGTGAATCATGGTGTATTTAATATAGTTTTGCTGGAGTTGTGTGCGTGCGTCAGTCTACCTGAGATTCCTCGTAGCTGGATAAACTGTTGTCGACTTTAAAGAAATGTGGCTTAAATGTCTTCAGCGCTGTTATCCATTGTAATCCATTTTGGTGCTAACCACTGATTTCCCGCCATTACCGTAATTACCAGACGACGAGCGCTGACGTTGTACTCAGACGATAAAGTCTGTTGACTTTATCAGGAAATGATCCGTTTCTATGACAACACGCTCTACTTTATGGTTTTCGTTTAATGTTCATATTAATTTTTCATGATGTCCCCATTTACAAAAATCCATTATAACAATTATTTTAAAAAATATTACGAGATAACTATTTAATTATATTTTAGACCTGTGAACACTTCCGCATGACGTTGCTGCAGTACAAATCGGAGGCGGAGCTTTCAAAAATTTCGTGTTTACAAATTTCGAGTCAAGTGCTACGAGCACAAGACAATTTTTATGTTATATGTAATATGTTCATAAGAGTGGGACAAAGCTACCGGTAACCAATAATGTTATCGACACTGCAAGCACGCGACGCGCCTCTGAATCCGATTTAATTTAAAGTATCCGATTACAGCAGCTGTAGATGTCTTAGGATAAATGGTCGTAGATGAATGAATGGTACAAACGCGAATTACACAAACTTTATAAAGCTTTGAAAACTGCTAATGAAACTAAAGACCAGTGACGGGAAGTCATGGTCAAACCCCTAAGTACTGGGAATCTCCAACAAGACCGGAATTTTTTAAAAAAACATAATAACTTGGTACTGTGTATATGGGCTCAAAGAATACAATAATTGTTGTCTACAATGGACAAAAATAATGACTGGGTCTTATGAGGATATTAGTAGGATATTGAGGTTTGATCTGGACTGCATGCAGGAACAACTTTGTATTGTGTTATAAATAAAGTAATATTGAATTTGTCTTTGTCAATCTCGTGTAGAGATGTTTTGTTATTCAAACCTTTGTCCTTAGACAAAGGTTACGTGAAACAACAACATAATGAAAGACTGAGACTAAATTAAATACACTTGGTTGAATAAACCGAAGGAATATGAATTCCACTATATTTTCTGGCCTGTGGCTCTCATGAGCTATCACTTCCTTCTGGAATGCTTGTTATTCTAACTGTTTATCTTTCTTCTATCATACCTAATTTTTACAAGAAATATTGCACCAGTTAGCAGTGTGTATCAGAGATATCAAAGACAGGATGGCTAGTAATTCCCTTCTACTTAATTCAGTAAACAGATAAAGATATTAATTATTGGACCAAAAGCCTTGGAACAGAACAGGCTAGAACATAGACTACAGTCTGTCTTCTGTATGTCATTTAAAATGTTTGCAATGATTATAGAACCGCATTATTCCACCTTAAAAATATTGCTGTCTTTTTAATGCAGAGAAGCTAATTCATGCATGACATCAAGACAATGTAGTGCTGCGTGGATGTCCTGCAAGCTTCATAAATAAGCTTCAGCTGGCTAAAAAACATACACATAAAGATAATCATCTTGGTCCAACTTTATGGTCACTACATTTGTGGTCTGTCTGTTCAGTTTAATATCAATTTCATAGCTTTGAATATCTATTGAAAGTGTAATGTTCTTAAATGTTAAATTGCATTATAATCTGTTATGTTTACTGCAATTACAAAATTCTGGTCTGATGATAAAATTATATAGTTGGTAGATCATTTTTCTCCTATCTATTTGCTCCTAAACTTTTATTTCTTACACAGTTTCAGATGCAGAGACAATCTCTAAGTGTAATTTCAGACTAAAGACTCTTTTCTTTTAAACACTCAAAATAACTGAATTGCATCTGCACTAATGTAATTCCTTTAGTTTTCCTCATCTCATCCTTGGGATATCTTTCCCGAGGCCATCAGATCCAGTCAGTCATCTAATAGAATAGAAACGTCTGTCAGTCTCAGTTTTATAAACTTCTAACTGCCGCAAAAGCCACTGCTTGCACCAGTCTAATACACTGCATCTAACTAACAAGTCAGTATGAGATTGACTTCAAAGATACTTACAGTAACCATCGATCTAGGAGCTCATCTAATATCATACCAAACATTGATCTCAGTTTACCCAGTCTATAAATATACTCTGTGATACTCGGAGTTTACTCACTGATACATGACTTGTAGCCAAGTAATATTGACATTACATTCATGCTGTACTGCCAGAGGACAGCTTTGCTTCACTTGACTATGACAAGTACACATATGCAACCAGGCTTTTTCCCCCAGCTGCCTGGCCCTGTGCAGTCATACAAGGCTTTTACATAAGCAGGGCTGCTATTCCGGTCCTACTGACAGCAGATGTGATCCTAAATTTGAGCACTGTGCTCAGTGAGCTTTCCCAGGCAGCTGGGAGAGAGATTAATAGGGCTAATGTAGCTGCACCAGATCCAAATATGCATTGTAATGTAGCTCAGGCTAAAAAAATCTGCAGCCACATTGAAAATGTGAAGTTGACTGTTTAAGGGAGATAAGACACATGAGATACAAGAAACATGAGAAGGTATTTCAGCATGTGATGGTCAGTGCTATTTAGAACAGGACACATTGACGGTTCTGTTTCTGACAGACATGGTGTTGTTTTACAAGTTATTATCAAGGCATGCTACACAGGATACATTGCTTTTAAATGAGGGGTGGAGGACTTCAGTTAAAATTATATTGCATTTATATTTTGGCATTTAATGGCAGGTCAATAGACTCCAAGACAAACTGACTCAAGTATAATTTTACAACCTCATGGCAAAATGTGAATAAATTTGTGTTTACTTAAGGTTAAGGAGATAAATAAGCCACCATCACAGATCATTATCCTGAATGCATAATAAATTATATGCCTGGTGTGAAACCCATAAGTATCTGGAACACAGAACTCAACACTTCAGACACACTTCCAAAAAATATTTCATAAATTATAATTCTTAACCATTGGCAAATGTTCAGCCTTAATTTCTGATTGCCTTAAAAACAAGATGTATGCAATTTTGCATCAAGTGCCAAATTCCACATAATCATACTCTTCTAATAAAAACATTTAAAAAACAAAGGAAGAACAGAAAATCGTCTGTAATTAAAAGAGCACATGTACATTTGCAAGTGTTATATGCATATGTACATATAACACTGTACATCATACTCATGAATACATAAAAAAATCATACTTTAACTCACCAATTACACAAAGTGGCGTGTCTGTCTCTAGTTCTGGTATTCACTATATTATTGGAACCAAATGTCATCAGAACAAATTTTTTAACCTTTCAACATTTATTTGGTCCCCATGAGAAAACAAGCATATATATATATATAATACAGAATAATCTTTTTTGTAAATCTAACTAGCAAAGGTTTTCTGTGATGGTTAAGTTGTACAGAATATAAAGCATTACCTCAGTTTGTGTTTTTTTTTTGTGTGTGTGTGTGTGTGTGTGTGTGTGTGGTTGAGTGGTAGAAGAAAGGGAAGGTCTGTTCTCTTGCATGTCAATATGACCCTTCTTAACCAGACTGAAATTTGAGATCTGCGGTTAACATAAGCTAACTGGTCTACTGCTGCCTGGTTGTGTTGACACAGTGCAGTGAGAATAGAAAATTCTTTCAAACAAAACAACATAATCACAGAAAACAGTGGGTTCACATTCATATGTCATATTTTTAGATTATTTTGAATCCCTCAGAACACACAAATTGAGAAAATGTATACCCTTGAGAACCCTGCAAGTCTCTTTGTATAAAAGTGTCTGCCAAAATGCATAAATGTAATTGTCATATAATAAACCACCCTAAATGGTATGTACTGTAAATTCTTTGTTAGTCATTCTAATACAGACCTGAACGTTATATTGTAGGAATAAATGTAATTGCTTTCCTTCTCCACCTCTTGAGCTCCTGCCTTTATTTTCCCATTTAAACATGGTTCCTTGTTGTCCTCGCTCAAGGCCGACAGGCTCTGTCATTGGCAGAGACATGAGAAAGCAGCTGGGTCTTTGTGTTTGGAGGAGCTTCAGGTAATCAACAATGCAAGCACTTACCCACAGTCCTCAGTGAAGAGACTGTCGTCAGCATGGCCAGGTAATTGAATGCATTAGCTCTGAATGAAGGACTGTTGTTTAATCCTCCTGCACAAACATCTCTATCTACACCATTATCTTCCTGTGTTGCTGCTTTCCAAAGACATCCATTTACCAAATACACATTTGCAGGAATATACATCTTCACAGCAAAGCAGCTGTTTAACAGGGAAATAAGGTCTTTCTTTGTGTGCCTGTACTCATGCTGTTTACAGCCTCACTATGAGATAACCAGCCTGCTGTAAATAGGAATGATTTTGAAAGAGTTTTATTGGACTACTGAATGTTACAGAGTGAATCATTTCAAAACTAAAAGGAAAACAGTACGTTTAACCTTTTTTGATATGGAGTAATTCAAACCTTTATACAAGTGCAGTCACGTGTTAGGCAGATACTTATGGAAAATGTGATGATAATTACCATTTTGTCCCAGCAGCTGGTTAACAAATGTGTGCAATTTTCAAGAGATGCATGAAGTAGAGGAAATATTTCACAAATCAACTTTTTATCATCATCAATAAAAGAACAGAAACACAAAAACAATGATATCTAAAATATTCCTGAGCAACTAGTCATTATACATTATACCATTTTCTTCTGCTTGACCTAAAAGTAACTGAACTTTCAGCATTATTTATACATGATATAGTTTAATGGCCTTTGCCTTTCACTCTGCACTGCAGTCCCACACATAAAAATACCTGTAGGGTATGTTGAGGGAGAATATGGGTATAGAGTAGAGGGAAGCCCCCTTTTTCTGTACATCAGTCCTGCATATAATACAGCCAATGAATTATCCCACAATGGACAAAGGCATTGTTCACAATGAGGCATGGTCACAATATATAATAATATGGTATGTGCTTGCTTTGTTTAATTACTAGTGAAAAGTGGATGTAGACACATAGTCTGAACATCTCCTATTAAAATATAGCACCTATAACCAAAAAATTAACATATTTGCATTTCGAAGTTGATCATTACCATAAAATAGCAAGTGAAATGGATATGAGAACAATATATTTAATTGTCAAGAATGTTATTTCCTAATGACATATAACATATGATACACCAAAAATCAATAATTCCTAATATAGCTGCCCATAGGCTTCTGTTTTATCCCTTCTGTCTGTAAGGAAAACTGCGACAGCAGATAGCAACAGTCATAGAAACAGAGAATGACTTAAGTCACCAATTTGTTTGTCTGGAGGCTACAGTACACCTTTATGAGCATCTCTCTCTCTCTCTCTCTCTCTCTCTCTCTCTCTTTCTCTGCCCTGTCAGGAACCCTTAGAACCACCAGCTTATAAACAAACTCAGACTGTTTACTTAGACTGCTTAAACAAGCAGTCATACACATAAACAAACCCGATGAATGGCTCTAGTCCAGAGATCTTAAAATATTGGCAATGTCTGAGGCTTTTGATTCTGTTTATAATATGATTAAAATGTTAGTAGATCAGCTTGATTTAGTTTAATATGAAAGCTTTATGCAGTTTTTCCAGCTACTGAACATCTCTTGGAGGTTACATAGAAACAGCAATAAGATAAACAACCGAAAATGTTGATTTTTGCAAATCTTTATGCAAAAAATTCAGCGAAATATAACACATATTTCATCAGAATCAATTGATTACATACACAATACATGAATAGACTACAAATAATCTGTGATATCATATTCAGACCATTTAAACCTATCTGTCAACTCAGTCTTTGTTCCATTCTGGCTCCATTCCATGCATTTCAAGAAAACATTTATGGGTACAGAACACACACCAGTCCCTTAAACATGCTGGGTACAAACAAGGAACTTACTTTGTCTTTAAAACAACACCAGTCTGGGTAAACTGATGTGACAAAGCCAAAAAGCTCTCATTTTAATCAATAATACTGTTTGCACCAAACGCCAGATGGAGTTCATGGACACACATAACTATTTTTGTTGCTCATATTTTCCCATCCATTGAAGATTTTATTTTTAAATATCATATGTACCAATTCATATGAATTGATGATTTATGTTTTATTATATTACATTAAATAGCTTATGATTATTAAATCAAAGTCAGTTTATGATGGCACACAGATGATAGCAATAAATTACTGTAGATGGTACAATATGTTCTATGATCATGTTCTGTTGTGGGTCTGTATTCATCAGTATGCCAGTTACATCATCGTTGGCTCTCAAGTCAGTGGAGATACTGGAGGTTCACAGATCATCTGGTTGAGCACCAGCTCTGGCATGATCACTGGCACCATTTTAGTGGGGATGGAGTAATTGAGAGACATGTGATCTGTGTGCCTGGACCAGACCTGAGGCTCTGTTTCACATAGAGATTGTATTCTCATCCAACATTCTGTAGAAACAACTGCTCAAATCCACAGGTTCATCAATATGAGGACATGGCTGTTGCCTTCTAAATAAATGATGTCTTTGTCAGCCATTTAATTTTTCATCTTTTGTGTCCACTATCTTATTTATTAGAGAACTACATTGGAAGACCACGTTTTAATTGCAATTCTGTTGTGTTACACTAACACTGAATTACTGTGACAGCCAAAATGAGTGTGAGTCTTGCATCAATAATAAATATGACAAGGAGAGCCATTCAGTTTCTGGGGGAGGGGAAAGAACCTGTCATTAGAATCCCATTAACTGCTTGTGTCATGACATGCTGCTATGAGACAGATGGGGGTGTTGGAGAGAGGCTGGTCATCTTTTGTGTTCCATACTGGTTTTGTTGATGGATTTCTGAGCTATTCATTGCTAAAAACAAGATTTAAATCAGTTGTAACTTGGTGAAAGTCCAGCCTCCCGTTTTAAAAACAAGACTTTGTGTAGGTCTGACCTTCAGCTCCCCTCTGAAGACCTTGTGTCAGGTATTTACATGACTGGCTTAGTGGTGCATAATGGAGAGAGCTTTTCTGAATAAATGCAAATAGTTCTCTGAAATCCATCCCATAAAATGAAAATGAGTTTCTGAAATCCTTAGGTGGAGAATGAGTTTTCATGATCTGACATTTCAGAGAATTATGTGAGAGAAGTATATAGGCGGTTGTTGTGGCATTTTCCATTAAGTTTAAGAACCTTTGAACGCTTTCTATAAATTGGATGTTTATTCTGTAATGACCTAATTTCACTGTGAGGGAACTTTGAATATAACAATTATAACTTAAAGCCAGCAACATAACTCACATGCTTTAATGTTTCTAGGCTACAGCATCTTGTCGAATAAGAGCAAGATGAGTTAATTCACCATTATTGCACATTATAATCTCTCATAAAACACACAACAATTAAACATTTTTCTCAGCCTAAAGCTTAGAAAAAAAATCAAGCATTGAGAAAGTACTCCAGAGAAAGCAGTCCAGTCAAAGCTACTGTACCATGTTTCTCAGACAGCAGTAAGAAATCTGTTCAGCTTGCCCTGGCCTAAAACAACAATAACCTCTTTATGATAAAATCCACCATGATGCCAGCTGAGTCTCTGCTTTCCCTTTCAGGCAAAATAAAGTAGGAACAAGTGAGGGTCCTAAAGAAGAGAAAATGGAGTCTTGGATGTGTGTGTGAATCAGATAAGAGAATGAACAGGATAATTAAACTCATGCTGAGAGAGAGAGGAGGGGAACAGGGTGAACAAGAGATGGAGAAGAACCTTGTGTAAACTTACACTGTTAACAGATTGTCCAGCTCAGAAAAAAAGAAGGAAGGAATG
>JBAJNP010010096.1:0-17005 GCA_036877545.1 Yasuhikotakia modesta | reverse complement strand
CTTACATGTGCTGAGCCACACAGTTCCTGGTAGTCCGTCTGTAATCTGGTCATGTTTTCTGTGATGGAGGGCGAGTGAAGGAGTGTCAGAAGAGTTTCTCCTTTTTCCAGAACGAAACTCACAGCAGAGTCCCGGGACACCAACGTTTGCTCCACAGCCTGGAAGTAACAGCAGCACACTCAAAATTTACAAAAACATTATGAAAACATGCATTATTTATTAACAATGCTGGTCGTTGATTTGAAAAGTGACGTCCTGAAGTCCTTTATTTCTATCCTGTCTTAAATGTTTGTTCCAAAATGTATTTTATGTACAGCTGCTTAGTAAACTGTGAAAATCACTGCGGATCTGTAACATTAAAGTAAAAGTAACTACTGCGTTTGTTAACACAGTTATTGACTGAATGCTGATAATCTTACTAGTTAATATAACAGCCTGCCCGATATAGTAGTGTTGTCACTATTGTTTTCAAAGCGGTTGCAGACTAGAAAACACTCCCACCTTGTACTTGGTCAGCTGTGCTTTTCTCTGGTAAAGTTCTGCTTTTGGTTCCACCGTGGAGCTGAGCAGCGCACGAGTCTCCATAAGCCACTGTATTTGGCTCTTGTAACGCTCTTGGAAATCCTTATAGAGCACAATGCTCCTTTCTAGTGTCCCATGTTCTTCCTGTAGCTCCAGCGTAAGCTCCTCAAGCTGCGACCGCCCCGTTTGCACTTCCCTCTCCAGCCTAGATGCTCCGGGGTCATCCAGGAAAACCACGGCCTGCTCCGAACGTTCTCGAAGCGTTTTGAGGAGGCTGTGACCTTGATCCATATCCCCCTGTAAAGACTGGTGATCAGAGAATATTTTATTCTTTAAAAGCCATCTTTTAAAACAAAACAGCGTTAAAGAGAACAAAAAGAACCATAACAAACAAACAAGAAAGAATCAATAAGCCAATGAGAAGCCAGTCAAGCCCTCCCTAGTGTGCAACCATGACAGGTATTTCCTGCCCCTGACAGCTTCTGATCTCCTCTATTGATGTAGGGCTTCTGGTTGTGAGTGGGCTTGTCTGAAGTGGACTTCTTTGAAGCCTGTTGGACTCCTGACACCTGTGCGTGAAGAACCGTTGAGGCCGCGGTCAGAGATATAACAGGAAGTCCTAATTACCCAGGCCTTAAACAGGGCCGGCGCAGCAGGGTTTCCCCAGCAACAAGCACACTCAGCCCCTCCTACTCTTTTCTGCTCTTTACCTTTAAGCTATTAAGCAGGAAGCATCTTGATATGATATCAGATCAGACAAAGACGGCCCCCGGCTGTACAGCTGAATCTGGGGCTACTGCTGGGCAACTGACAGAGAAAGGGGACCCAATGTTTTAATGATGGTCTCCACACACATATGGGGAAAAGAAGTTACTGATGCGGAACCATGTTGGCGCACAGATAATTGGGCCAAGAAATATTACACAGAATGTACGGATGTCAAAGATATCTAATGTCTAATTATATCAAAGATATATGCTTCTAAACGGCTGCCGTTTAATGAAATGGGTGTACAGTACTCCACGTGTGTGTGTGTGGGTGTGTAAACCACGCTCTTACCGTCTGTGCAAAAATGGATTCTATCATATATGCCTGGGCCAAAGAAGTAGTGCATGTGGCTGTTTATGTGCCTGTGTGTGTGTGTGTGTGTGTGTGTGTGCGGGTGTGTAAGGAGAGAGTGTGTATGTGACGCTAAACCTGTAAGGGCATTGCATCAATTACACAGTCTGTGCCAGCAGGTTGCACAGACAGACCACTTCATCTCAGATATCACAGTGGGGGAGTATGTGAAATGGATACATGTGTGTGTGTGTGTGCATGTGTGTGCGTACACACTGGGTACAACTGCACTAAAGCTTTTTGGCTTTGTCTTCTTAGGGGTATGATCAATATGTCTAAACAAAGAGACTGCACATGTGCACACACACACACTCAACACACACACTCAATACACAAACTGTATCTCAAATATGGGCACAAATCTGTGCCAGGACCGTTGAGAGTAATAGTCTGTAGTGTGTGTAATTTTATTGGGCCAAATCAATACATCTAACCCACAGGATACAGTTCATCTGTTTCTTTTGATGAGTAAAAAAACTGCATCTATTTTTGCTATCTATATTTAAATATATGATACATTTAATCTATATTTAAATATATGATACATTTGTCTGGGTTGAACAAATCATATAATTGCTTGTCAGTTATATAAACACAGGCTGATTATTTAGAATTATTTAGAAAGAAGTCAAGTCCTGTACTGTAAAAATTACAGGAATTTTTAATAATGATGTTATTTCGTACCTCCAGCCTCTTCATCTTCTTTTCCATGGTAACACGGTCCAGTTCCTCGTTTTTCTCAGTAAAAATTTTGAAATTTTTCCTGCCACCACTCAGCCAATCAGAGAAGGTCCTGAGAGCGTTCTGAGCCTCTGCGATGCTCTGCACCTCCTCCTGGAGCTGTTTGAGGGTTTCCTGAACGACAGGAGGGCAATTGAAACAGCTTATTGTCAAAAATTCAATGCGGTGTTTTGATTGATCCAATGCTGCCTACATGCAACCATTCGCCGCTGGGGGCGAAGCTATTTTGCTGCATTCTTCACTTGACATGTACATCCCTCACACGTGTGGCACCAATTAACGCTCACCTATCTGAGGAGACATAATGGCTCTTTGCTGTAGTGCATGTGGCAGCCTGTTGTTTCTCACTGGATAATTACGCTCTCTTTTGTGTCACAGTCAGGGTGTGTGTGTGTGTACATGTTAGGGAAAATGGAGAGGTGTGAGAGCAAGTGTTAAAAAAACGATTCCGCTGTTGCCATGAAACTGCAGCACAGACTGATGGGGCCGGTTCATATATTGTTTAATTACAAGCTTATGTTTCACCATGGTAGACACATTGATTTTCCAACATAGGTTTTATTTTTGTCCTCCTAGAGGGACAATGGGAATAAACAAGAGCCAGTTTACCCTGCTGGACAGCTTCCAAAGTTTAGACAGCTGAGGAATTAGACTCATCAGTGTGTTTTGGCAGCAACAAGGGGGGTGAGTCAGTGACACCAGATTGTACTAAATGGCTGTATTGAAGTGTTAGCTAGAAATTTTATAATTGAACAGCACATATGCAGCACATACTGCACTGAATGACACTGCATAATTCTCTGACATCATCAGCAAGTACATAAACACATTAAAGGAACAGTTTAAACCAAAAAATCTGTCATAATTTACTAATTCCAAACCAAGGTGATGTTCTTCTGTGGAACACAAACATACATTCTGAAGAATGAGCCGGTTGCATTTTGCCGTTCAATGATGGAAAATTTTTAGCTTCAGAATTCTCAATTTTGGGTGAACTACTCCTTTAATGCACTACAGTGCTGACTTGCCTGTATCTGTAGCAGCAAAGCGTGGTAGCGCGTGGTGAGCTGGGTAACCCTGGTACTGATCCTGCCGCTGACATGAGCTTCCTCCACCACCTGCTGAGCAAGAGCGCTGAGACCCTCCACCTCAGCCTGATGCTGAGCGGCTTCAGTCTGCCACCGCTGACAGACACAATGACAGGATGACGTCACGTAAACATGCCTTCCATTCACAGTTGGAACAAGACAATCCATATTTACATTAGCGTTTACCTTCAAATGCTGGAGCTGGGCTTCTTTTGTGGTGACATCGGAGCGACGATGGCATCTCACTTTAACTTTGAGCTCCATGTCTACTAACCACTGGTCCAGGTTTTGAAAAAGACCCTCTAGTTTCTGAACCCTTGTGAGGGCCTGCTCTACTTGGACTTTGGTCTCCCCGAGCCGGTCCTGGTACCCCTGCCATTCCGTCTGTGCTGTCTCCAGGGCCCGATCCTCAATTTGAGGAGCACCCCATGGAATGATTCTTTCTCGACTTGCAAGAACTGAGCTGAGCAAGCTGTGCCCCTTTGGACAATGAGACTGGAGAATCTGGAGATGTTTAAAGACAGAGAAAAAACCATGAGAATTAGGTAGTTCAGAATGTATAAAGGAGAAAGTATTATTTTTCTACCAACCTGCAGTTCTTTTAAAGTATTCTCCAGAGAACCAACATCTTCATCCAGTGGTGAAAGAAGAGCCAGGCTGCTCTGCTCTTGCTCCAGCCAGTCTTCAAACATATGCAGTCCTCTCTGGTACTCTTGGTGAAGCAGAACCAATTCTTCTGCTTTACTAACACAAGCCTGATACACAAGTCACATATTGGATTTTTTGTTCACACCATTTTGGTTGACTGCTTCATATTACCATCTGCTAAATAATTTTGCTTAAGGTATCTAAACAAATGCACACCTTGGCCTTTTCTTTGATAGCTGTATATCTCTCATTGAGTTTCTGAATCTCCTGTTGGGTGGCTGTATGTTCAGCCATGTTGGAACCCTTGGATGCAATTGTCTGTAAGGGGCTGGAATGGCTCAGAACTTCCTCATAAAGAAGCTGTACAACAAAGAGAGTAATTTAACTTGTCGAATGTTGAATATTTAAGCCAGCTCAGATATTTTCAGATAAGAAGATACTCAAGTTTGATGAATGAAAATGAAGTTTTAGTTGCCTTGGCACGGCCCAAATTGGCGGTCTTGTCTCTCATCTCAGCATAATGTTTGTCAGAGTTTCCAAGACTCTCTTCCACTCGCTCCATCCAGCATTCAAACTGACTGACATCTTCCTGGTAACTGGTCCAGTGTGACAAGGCACCTTCCAGCTGGCTGTAAACCCAACCAAACAATCCCAAGGCATAATTCTCCAGCACACACACATATACTGTACATCTTAGAAAACACCTGGACAAAAGCATGTAGGTTCATGAGAGGATAAAAACTGATGGATTGACGGAAAGGTGTCTTACCTCTTGCATTGTATGGATGCTGACAAGAGTGAATCCCAGGAGTCTTTGAGGTCCTGGATCTGCTTGCGAACCACTGGTACACCTTCGGCTGAGGTGTTTCTCTGGACAGACTCACCTCTGGTGATCAGCATCTTCAACTGGATTTCTCTTCCCTGACAAGCTGTCAGTAAAGCCTGGAATCAATCAGAAATTCTGTGACACCTTCAACAGGTACAAAACTAACCCATAAGAGCTGTTAGTCTACCGCAATATTTGTTATGATAGCTACAATATAGAAGTATATATGTACCTCAAGTTGGCCCATTCTGGTTATGAGGACACTCTTGTCAGATGTGGGGGATCTGCAGGCCTTCAGAACCTGTTGGGACTCTGAAACCCAGTTCTGAAGTTCCTGCAAGCCCTGGGAGAAAAGCTGATGTTCTCCCACCACCCGTTCTACTCTGGACACCTTCTCCTGCAGAAGAGGCAGAATGGAGGTCAGGACAAGTAGAAGACTGGAAACTTACATAAATTACAAATTACATAACAATTACTGCAACTATAGCTCTACAAATTTGCTCTCTTAAAATGAATCAAACTGAATTTAAATTAATTTTTGAACAATTTCTTTTTAATTCCAAGATGTGTTCACAATAAAACCAATATTCAACTTAATTGATTGCATATCATAAAAAAAATCTAATCTAATAATTAGTATTTCATAGATTTAAGAACAGATGACAAAGGGGGCAGTTAAGACCAAAGAACAAGCAAATTGAAAAGAAAAGAGAAACAAAAAGCCTGATTCAACAATAAAAACACACAAAAGTTTAAACGCACAAAAAAAAACATTCTATAAGAACTAAGCATATATTTTTTTCTCCCATCAGTTAGTGGTACTGATGAGAAAGCAGCACAGGACAGGTGAGTACCTTAATCAGGTTGCTCAGAGCCAGGTAGCATGCGGCTAGCTGACAGACACGATGCACAAAGCTCTTCCCAGCACCCTGACCATCCCAAAGCCCGTGTGCTCTAAATCTCAGGCCTGCCAGTTCAGACTCTCTGGAGCGCATCTCCTCCAGCAACGTCTGAAGATGAGCAACCGGGGTCAGGAGACAAGCAGGGGTCATGGGAGAAGAAAGAGTTGGATACATGACATCAGGATCTCACAGATACACCACAAAAACGTGAACTTGAAGGCAGGTGAGAACTTTACTAAACACGTTAAATACATCAGGGCACAAAAGACCACCCAAATCAAATTTCTTGCTTTTTTTCTTTAGGTGGAAAAAGAGCACAGTGTGAAATTGTCATTTAGGCAGTCAGTTCATGATAATGGAGTCTATCATGTTGGGTGCACTTTGGGGATAAAAGGATTAGAAGGAAAAATGGGTAAAAGCAGGGAACAGGAAAGGGGAGGGGGGCTAGAAAATCACTCAGAGGACTTCAACACTCTCCAGATACACTATAGCGAATGTAATTGCCGACAGAGCAAACAAAAGGGCCCAGCGGGTGACAAAGCAATACAAAAATAGAGACGAACCTCAGAACAAGGCAAAAATAGAAATATTTATCTGGGCGACCTGTTTTTATATTAATGCGAGCTTGTTCTTTGAGTGCAGTTACAGAGAGAAACACGGCTTTGGAAAAAAAATTAATTAGGCTGCATCCCAATCCTTTATAGTACAGAAAAGCTTGAGTCAGCAGATTCACCACTGACAGACAGGGCTTGTTTGATTATCTCTAACAGATACTGCTAACTAATTTAATCGAGTTTAAGTGCCACAAATTCCACTGCCACAGTTAGTTGATTTCGGCTGATAGTTTAATTAAATGTTGGGTACACATGAATTGGCCCTTTTCAGGCGGCTGGATTAAAAACAGACAAAGAAATTGCAGCTTGTGTTGATTGCCTAATGCTCTCCAGATATTAAACACATTTATATTACAGTGATTTTCTAAGTAAGGCCAAAGAGGACAAGAATGTAAGTAGTGGTTTTTATAAGATTCAGATTAACAGAAAGTATCTGTTTGGTATCAGTCTAACAGTACCTGAAGTTTGGAGAGCTCCAGTCTTTTGGCTGGTAGGTCGTGAAGGCGAGTGCTGCTCTCCTGTACGCTTGTCTCAGTTCTGTTCAGCCAGTCTTGCAGAGGTTCAACACTCGCTTCAAAGTCCTGCATCTGAGACTGCAGGACCTAAAAACACATGTTAATCATGTATATCCGCACAGTGTATATGTGTATATGTACATCTGCACAGTGGTCTTATTTGCAGAGGAACATTTGACTTTGTCAACAGCAGAAATAGTCAGATACACACAATACCACACATTTACATTTTTAATCCATAGAAACCCATGTAAATGATTAATGAACTCAGGATGTACACACTGCACCAGTGGCCTGATGGTTAATTTAACTAATGCTAAACTGTTCTTACATTGTGTCCTAACTGGATGCAGTGTGATGAAACGACAAGCAGTGAATCTCTGGTATCTATGTTAATCTGAGTTTTTGTCTTAAGCAGCTGCAATCGCGACAAGTGCCACATTTTGTGGGTCACTTGATTTCTATTTCTGTCACATTGCACTGGGTACTCAACAGCGAAATCTCATTGGTCCAAATTTTTTCTAGATTTTCTAATATTGTTCTTGATGAGCACAGTTTTCTGTCCTGTGTTGACACATTGGACATATTAACAACATTACCTCAGCTTTTTAAACATCAAGCCAGGTTTCTGAAGGACAAAAGGTTATAAATATTGAATATGGATATTTCTGCAAACAGTTTATGGAGAGTAGCGTGACTCAAATGCTAACTGACACTGACTTTACACAGCAAAACTAAAAAAGGTAACTCCTGGGGTCTATGAAAACAATTACCCACAAACACACAGCTCAGCTCTACCTGTAAGGCTGTCTCTCTTCTCTGCAAGTTCTCCATCAGGCTCCTCCAATCATCTTTGGCTGCTGTTGCTTTGGCCCTAATCGCTTCCACCCTCTCAGCGGCCGTCACACTGCCGAGCTGTTCTCCGTACGTCAGGACAGCATTTAGTCTGGCCTGGCCCTGCTGCCTGTCACTCATGAACTCCTGTGGAACAGACAGAGGAAGATATCAGCCACCCAGACATAAGTAGACTATCACAGATCAGAGGGCAGCAAGTGCGATGAGTCACGCAGATACTGACAGGGACCTGGCAGGGATCTCCAGCCATCTGTGAGGCGTACACTTTTTCTTTCCCTCTTTCTCCACTCAAACGGTACAGACACAATTACATGTGACCCAAAGCGTGTCTGCTGCCGTGTTGGTGGTTCAGGGCAGTAAGTCATGCAGAAACATTGTTCTATATTTGAGTCTGACATTATAAATAAAAAATGAGCATCTTACTGGTACATCCCTGTCATTTGTGCCATATTTTACTGCTGTCAGTAACACTGTTACTAATATAACCTCTGTTTCATAACCTTTGCTTTATCTTTCTCTAATACTTCTAGTAAATTCTGTGGAATGGATTTAAATGTAGTAAATTATATTAAATAGAGCTTATTTTTGTTCTTATCATTTTATAATTTTTGTTTGTTGTTATTTTAATTATTATTTGTGTGCATGTCACACCAGATTCAAAAGAAATAGATGTTTATTTTATTATATTTTATCGCACATAATACATTTTGTTATTTTTATTGATTACAGGCCAATTATTTTGTAAATAAATGTATATTTTTCGCTTTATGTTCACCTCACACTGCAAGTAAACAAAAAAGCTTTTGCTAAATGCCTAAATGAAAATGTAAACAATCATGACATCAGATGACTCAATCTTATTACAATGTATGGAGCAGTCTACATTATAAACTCCAGCTATGACTGGTTGATAAATGTTCTGTCTCTATTTTTAAAACACTGCACAGAACTGTGACTTTCTTTTCCCTGTCTGGCTGAAACGATGCAGTTTCATTTGGTCAGACTCCTGCAGGCGCTGAACCCTGATGATGTATGTCGGCGTTCTGAGGAAATCTGTGGAGCTTTCTGCAGCCCAGGCTTAACTGTGTCTCTTTCATTACAGCTATATGTTACAACTGTGCTTTTGCCTGTGCTCTCACAGGTCTTCTGCTGTGCTAATTGAAGTCATAAATAGCCCAATCTGGCACATCGTTGGCTGGATGGTGGTCCCATAAACTGTCCCATGGGACCTGAGAGGAGACAGCCACTTCATCAAACCCTGGCCACTCTTACATGACAGGCAAATAGACAACCTGCTGCGGTCAAACTGGTTATAATTCATGAGTCCCGAGTCTTGCCCAGTTAGTATGAGCTCTCCTAGCAAGGGAACCTCAAATTCCACCCACCTGAATCCTCTGGAGAGCAGCAGAGGCATCCTGGATGCTGTGGGGGGAGTCAAAGCACTTGGCGGTGGAGATATTGGCATTGACCATCCACTGACGGAAGTCGTGCAGAGAGGAACGGAAGCGTTGTTCTAGTAGCTTCTCCTTATTTTGGCATTCCCGGGAAGCTCGCAGGCTCAGACTGGAGAAAACGAGAGAAAGACACACACACACATACACACACAGTGGTGTATTACAACAGGAAAGGGTGAAAGGGGGATGGGGGTTAAAATGTGTGTATGTGTGTTTGAAGGGGGGTTATAGCCCAGGATGTGCAGACATCTGTTTCAATGACAGGCTCTCTCAGAGGAGAGTTTGTGTTTTAAAAAGTGAAAACACAGCAGAACCAACACACACAAGAATACACTTAAATGTGTTCCCACACACACACACAAATGAAGCTGAAGTGGACAGCGGAGGGAAGATAAGCATGTTTCTTCTTGTTTGCGGCTATACTTAAAAATTATGCTAACAAGACGTAGCCGTGTCATGACGGGTGCTTTCAGCTGAAACACACACTTTTTTAATGGAGCACTGTGAGGTGTAATATATCACACTTCATTCACCTCAATTCACACAATTTATATGTGCAAATGTATACAAACTAAAGAAAACGTGTGGAGAAACAATCTGCAATAAGAAAGAAAAAAGTATTTAATTTAAATTAAAATTTAAATAAATTACAACATGATTATATGCATTAACATTAATTTCCTTTGATTGCATTTTATTACTTTTTTACTGTTTAAATTCAGAGCAATTTAAATGCATTTGTTTTAACTCCTTTAATTATTTGTTCTTGTATTTATTCTTTCAAGATTTTTTTATTTTACAAAAAACAAATGAACAGCAATTTTTTTAAATAAATTAAATTAAATTTAAAAATAAAACTTTGGTTAGAATTAACTAAGCATTCTGTAAATTGCACATGCTTACAGTGTTTCGTATTTTTATGTGTTTGTACAAATATTACACACATGCACTAACACACTCTCAAAATCTGTATCAAGCATATGTTACTGGCACTGTAACACTATTCCAAACACTCTTACTGTAGTCCAGGCACCTGAGTCAGATCTCCAGACACCTGAATGTTCTCCTTTAAACCAGCACCTGAGTCAGATCTCCAGACACCTGAATGTTCTCCTTTAAACCTGCACCTGATTCAGATCTCCAGACACCTGAATGTTCTCCTTTAAACCAGCACCTGAGTCAGATCTCCAGACACCTGAATGTTCTCCTTTAAACCAGTACCTGTTTCGGATCTCCAGACACCTGAATGTTCTCCTTTAAACTGCACCTGATTCAGATCTCCAGACACCTGAATGTTCTCCTTTAAACCTGCACCTGAGTCAGATCTCCAGACACCTAAATGTTCTCCTTTAAACCTGCACCTGAGTCAGATCTCCAGACACCTGAATGTTCTCCTTTAAACCTGCACCTGAGTCAGTTCCTCAGATACCTCAATGTTCCACCAGGTCTGGATATAGCTACAACAATGTCCTCTATCTTTTGCCATCATTTCATGAATTACTTTTAATTAATTTACATAAATACTAAGAAATTTACATAAACATCTCTAATGAAATACATTTACTATAGCAGAAGCAGTATAATTTGTACCAGGCAAATTGTAGTGACTATAAATAAGCTACAATGTATAAGTCACATTTACATAAAAATAGGACATGAAAATTGTTCAAATAAAAATGACAGGCAGGATTGCAAAACTGAATTGCAAATGGTTTTCAAATGTGTTTTCCGATTTAAAAATAAAGGTTTACGGTCAATTAAAAGCATAAATTGTGAACAAAAAATAAATGGGCAACCATCAAAATCAGACACACATTGGAGGCATTACGGAAAGCTCTGTAAGAAACAATGTTTTACTTGTTTGCAAAACGAAAACAAACAACAGGAAATGGAATGTTAAACGAAAACAGACTGCGACCATTTGACTCTAAAACCTTTAACCTCATGCATACAGCAGTTTGTCTCCAGCACTCACCTGTTGTGTAGCTTGATAAGAGCGCTGACCCTGTCCGACTGAGGACCCAGATCACCGGAGAACCCGCACAGCTCATTTAGCTGCGCCTTCAGCTTCTCCTCCATAACTTCAGCTGCCTGAAGCCCCTCTAAAACACCCTGACGGACACACACAGCAGGAGCGAGTGTCAGTTCACAGGCCACGCTTGACGCCCAAAATCTCATTTATCGGCTTGATGCTCTTTCTCTCAAAGTTGTGCACACACACTTGAGCATTAACACACAGCTCTATTCAACTCCCAAAAAGGGGCTCCTTACAAAAGCATTTCTGTTCCTTGGGATAAGCAGGAAGCCTTCCCACTTTATCAAGCATGCTTGAGTCAAAGTTGTCTCTATATGTGCACTTCCACACTTCCTCTCTGGTCCTGTCTTTAAAAAAAATGAGGGAAATGCTTCCCTGATTTTTCCTTATGGAACACTTCCTCCTCTGAATTCTCTCCTCCTCTTCCTACTTCCACTCCTCCGCGTTTTCCTCCTTTCACATGCTGCACCCTTTCACCCTCTTCTGTGTTTCTTATTCACTACTCTCCGCCTTTGACATGTTCTCTCGCTTGTGTTCTCACTTTCTCCCTCTCCCTCCCTCCTCCTTTCACATTCTCCCCTCCTTCCTCCCGCCTCCCTCTCTCTCCCGCTCCCGATGGGATTCAGCTGTCAGATGTTGAGAAGCTTGTGCCGCGCAAACGAGCGTGTAACACAAACAAGTCCGGACACCGGAAACGCACGATTAGAGAAAGTGAAAAAGAGCGAAACACTGACGCTTTGAAAATAAATGTATAGAAAGGAAAAAAGAAATTCACAGAAAAGAAAAAACACACTTATTTTTTTAATTATCTAAGCAGCGATAGACAGATGGAACCGAAAAAACAACGAAAACATCACGACGCACCATAGTTTAAAGTGAGAGAGTCCGACGGAAACAAAGCAAGTAAAAAAGAAGCGAAAGAAAAATAGAGAAATGTGTAATTTTACATTGCAAACGCATTCTGTGCTCTTTCTGGATATAAGCTCGTAAATTGGAATGACAAACATATCCAACACACTAAAATGAGTGATACTCTATAAACAACATGTGGAGATCTTACATAATCTATACTCTATAATTAAATACCATTTACCTTATACGCGCCCCCCTCCCACCCGCGTTCTCCATCTCTCCCTCCTGTACTCAATTACCTTGGCGACCGTCCATCCCTCCACCGCTGCAGCTCCGCTATTACTCCGCTCTGCGCCGCTCAATCCCTCGCTCCACTCCTTCAATTGCGCCTCCAGCTTCTCCATTTCTACCTCCAACTGCGCTGTCAGCCGCGTCTGCTCCCTCTCTGCCCCTGTCGCGGCAGCCACGGCCGTCTCCAGGGCGTCGCGGGCTCGTAGCGATGCTCCCTCCCACTGGTGCAGAGCTCGAGCCAGAGCCGCCACCTCTCCATCCATCAGCTCGCAGCCCGCTGCCGCCGTGTGCCTTCCGGCTCTCTCCGCGCTCAGCCGCACACGCCGCAGCCGCTCGCGTCCCTCGCACGCGCCGCGCTCCAGCAGCTCCTGGAGGAGGGAGAAAACGAAAAGAGAGGGAGGGTAAAGTTGCTACGGAAACTGCGGCATAGGTGGCTGTGTAGAGTTGAGAAACTCTGTCCGTTTCACGTCTCAGCTTCTCGTTTAATGAAAGATGCTTCTTTTCTCCGCCTCCCTCATCTTTCACTCATCTAAATACCCATCATCCCATCATTTACCATCATGTTCATACACGACGCACTGTTTTACTTTCCAGCCTCGGTGTCATTTTCTCAGAAGCAATAATTCTTTAATACATAAATTAATTCTGAAAAATAATTATATTTTGTTTTAATAAGCAAACATACAAAAATGAAACTCCTATTACGAAACTGGAATGTAAAAGTAACCAAAATGTATTTTTGACATGGAAGTGATTCTCGGATTGGTGAACCAATTAAAGGGCATAACAAGTTACACATTTTAAGAAAAATGATAAAAGTCAGATTAATGATAAAAATGATATTTCATTTATGAAAACAAAAATTGTGCACATGAATACCAAAAATATAAAGCAGACGTAAAAATATAAAAACACCAGTAAGTGAAGGAAAAAAATGTAAGATTTCCCTCTGGCACTGATTATCCTGGGATAAAGGCGTAAAACACAGAAATTCCCATCAGTTCCTCCGTTCCTCCTTTCTCCCTTTTTCTGACGCCTCTTATTGGTCTCTCACTGCTTCTCACTCTCATTTTCTTCCCCATTGAACACACGCGTCATGTTCTGACAACGTGTTGTGAGATGAGCAGAAGGTGTAACAAGGAAATCAGACCAGATATATTGCAGTTCTATTAAAACAGAAAAATCCTGCTTGCATTGATCTGCAGTCCTGTGAGAGGATCAAACACAAAACTCTTGATCTTGGAATCAAATTTGCACAATTTTTTTCTGGCAGACATATTTGATCACACAAACAAATACACATATGCACAAATATACACAATTTAACATAATAACTTACAATGCACTTTATTTGTTTTTCTTGTATACCTTGTTATTCATTATTTTTTGCATTATTTTTATATTACGCATTTCTTTATTTGTAAATTCTGTATACGTGCACTGTAAACTGGCAGCTGTTGCGTTGCAGTTTACCTCACGGGGTTAATAAAAGTACATATCCCTCTATCTATCTATTTATACACCCACACACTCCCAGCTATCCTCATAAGTGCAGATGAAATGCAATTATGCATATCAGTGTCTCACATCATTTCATGTGCAGTCACACCATCTCATCTGGTTAAAAGAATACATTTGTTCTTATTTCACACCATCCACAATAAAATATTCTAAAAATACTGCAATAACAAAAAATATGCATTTTCTCAAAATCATTTTCCACAGAAAAAGCTGTAAATTGTAAACCGACTACTGTGTAATAACTTAATTGTCAGTTATAAATTTGAATTAAATAGTTTTAGATTATATTCTCCAAATATAATTCTCTAAATCCTTCATTTAGGTTTATAAACACTTTGCATTACAACATAAATAGCAAATATAAGATGTATCTAAAAATTGCTTCTATATAGAACTTTAACATGTTAGCAAATGTTCTTCTTACCCGAACTTCAGTCAACTTCCGACTTAAGGTGGGAGAGTCACCAGATGGGTCAGAGCATTGCTGAAGCTCCTCCCCCACCACCATTAGCCAATCAGTGAGCTCCCTGATTGTTTCCATGTACTTCCTATGTTCAATGACAACATCCTCTGACAGCCCAACTCTCTCCTGAATAGAACAAAATTGTGAATTAACTAATATAATAATAATAAGCAAATTTAAAACTTCATCCAACAGGCACTACTTCACCTCAGCTGCAGCTTTGACATCTTCAAATTGTGCCCTAAGGATAATCATTTCTTCCTCTTTAAAGACGGGGTCCCCGGTGCGCTTGTAAAGTTCAGTCGCGCTCTCCTCTAGATAGCACAGAGCTCCTTGGTGGTCCTCAACATCTGAGGACAACAGCCGCAGCCTCTCCAGCTGCTTTCGTTTCTCCCGCAGTCCGAGCTGAGGCTCCAGAGGACCTTTAACTTCCAGCCCAACTCCCTCCAGCCACCTCTGCAACTGCCCACGAGACTCCACGAACAAATCCCACTGATTAACTGTCCACTCCAACCGGCTAAATTCAGACCAGAAAGATACAGGAAAAGTAGAAATATTAGGCTTCCTGTATTATTTCTTAAATAAGCAAATTTGTGACACTGATTATTAACTCCTGTGTTCAGAATGTATTTTTACACATATTAATTAATGTACACATATATTAATGTACACATTTCCCTGCATGTATTGAAGCACAAATCTTTGGAAGTTTCTAAAATGAAACTGGAATAACATGGATCATCAAGTTTTGTGGATCTGTGGAGTCCATGCTTGCTCAGCTATACGGTATCATTAAAGCACATGTCAGATACTATGAAATGTTCATGCTGATCATACTTTGCAAATAATAGAAGATTAAACAAAAAAATACAAACTTGTTTATTCAGCGTATATTTACAATCACCTCTAGTCTGCATTGCCTTGAACATACCAATATGAACCCCAATATCAAAACATGACCAAATTATTCATCAGATAATTGGGAAAAACAGCTCCATCATTACACCCTTGCTGTTAATTGAAACGGATAGAGCCAGATAATAACTTGGTTACCATAGTGACGACGGGTATAATTGAATAAAAGCCCAGGTGGTTGGCACCTGCAGTCAAGTACACTTGCCAATTTACAACAGACCACTATTTTTCCTCTCTTATCTCTCTTGATCCAAAACACCTAAATGGCCCCAATTATATTATCATTGACATGGTTGTTCCCATTCAATTTCCACTATACAGTAAATTGACCTAAACCTCTGCATTGATGATCGTTTAGTGAGCTAAGCTTTGAAGACCACTGAGGGCACTAAGCTTAATGAGGTCATAGGTCATAGGTCATGGCACCTGTGGCAGCTCATGGCTCTCAATAACAGTGCCGCCCAAGCGTCTTCAGCATCCTGAAGCTTAGAGGAGATCACTCCTCGCTCCACCTCCCTGTTGCCCTTAATGAGGAGCTCTGCTTTCCCAGCCGCCATGTTGAGTTTTACCTCTCCTTCTCCCTTCATAAGCAGGATATCCTGGAGGAGAGGAAACAGTCAGTATGTTTGCATGCAGTAGCTGTAACTAACTATTCTAAAAATATTACTTGCCCTTTAAATAATATTGTCAGTTGAATGCTACATGTAAAAACCACATTCAAGGGTTACATAGGTAAAAGTGAAAGTAAAAGGACAACCAAATACATAAAGAAAAAACAAATAGCAGATATAAAGTTTTATGATACACCCAGGTAGTTAAAGAAACGCTTAAAGCACATGCAAAATGTGAGGGCCTTAACATGTATATATACAGATAAAAATTTAAGGTAGATATATACTTCTAGATATCTCTTCTAACTAAATATCATTTTTCAGACCTTTCCAGATGTTTCCTAAGATCTTCCGGCTCGTACCTGTGCCCTCTCAAGTTTATCTTCCACCTCCTTCTTATTCCCCTCCGTGTTCTCAAGTTTCTCCAACCTCTCCTCAACATCCTGCAACCAGGTCTCCACCGCCCTTAACGCCTCCTCAAACGCCTGGTACTCCTGCAGGCTGCGGAGTCGACTCCTGGTGGCCTGTAGTAATGACTCGTGCTTGGAGAGCAACTCGGCTGCCATATCCTTATGTGTGCTGCATCCCCCTTCTGTCAAGGTGAAAGACCACTGACACAGATGTTCAAGAGTTGTCCTGTGGAAGAGAAGAACAATTACACTCAGGCAAATGTGCACCAGCTCACAATCACCTCACATACTGATGGTTTCTACACACGTGTTAGCTCACAAACATGAGCGCAGATTGTCCATATTTACCTCCTCGTGAGGAGCTCTCTGTGGATTTCCTCCACTCTTCTCAGCTCTTCAGAGCAGGCAGGGGCTCCTGGCTCACTCTCACCCCACAGAGGAGCATCTGTCTTCAGTCTCTCCTCCAGCTGTTGCAGCCAGTGCCTGAGCTCCTCCACGCGTGTTTCATACCTTAATTACACCGATGCACACACTGTATTTAATGTCCATTCACAGTATATGTATGGTTGTATACGTCATATATACATAAGACTGAACATGGTATACATAAGATTAAATATTGT
>JBAJNP010010095.1:0-17005 GCA_036877545.1 Yasuhikotakia modesta | reverse complement strand
TGTGTGTGTGTGAGTGTTTGTGCGAGTGTGTGTTTGTGTGAGTGAGTGTACATGTGTGTGTTTATGTGAGTGTATGTGCGAGTGTGTGTGTGTCATGGCTCAGAGGTAATCAGGTAAACATATTCAATTGTGTAGGGCAGGAGACAAACCTGTTTATTCTATATAAACACAAGTGGGTAAACTAATGGCAAAAATGATCATTACAAATTTCTGTTGTCATTTAAAAAGATGGTAATAAATACAAAATCTTAAAATGTAGAGAAAAGTTGCCAAAAGTCAAATAGAAAAATAAGACTATAAATTATTTCTAGGTAATAGAATAATATAAAAAATAGTGGTGCAAAAAAAAAATTCTACAAAATGTTTGATTTCTCTGCTTGTTTGGAAACACAAAAGATGCTATTTGAAAGAATCTCTGATCATATTATGAAATATCGAGAGTTTTCACGCTAGCTCATGTCTACACAAAAGCAGCACATCCAGACTTTACAAATGTTCTAAGTCCCGTTTTGTAATAAGAACGTGGCCTCAGACATCCGGGTCTCACTGTATACTGTAGACATATCCCAGAATAATTCAGGCGGATTTAACCTGCACTGCAGAGATGAGCGTTTCTGCACACTGCTGAGAGGCGTGTAGCTTCTGGAACGAATCCCCCATCGTTAGCTGAGATGAACGTTTCAATGTGACTTCTTACTCATTCATCTGACTCATGTAGCTTCAAAGCAGCTAGCGTAGCGCAGAAGACTAAAACACTATGGAGAACCCACCCACAGACGACAGGTAGTTATCGGCGTGACAACACGCTGTTCTGTTGCGTTCTCGCTGTCTTTTTTCAACGTTTTGCTAGTTCTCTCTCGCTATCCTCTGATCTGGAGTCAGTAGAGTACAACTGAATCTGAAATGTCAAGACTGTAAACGTACAGTAAAATTATTGATTTTCCTCTCAAAATATTAGCCAGTCTCTCGCACCAAAAGCTAAAATTAAACCGTACCTTTAAAACTAAAGCAACTGATGTGTAAATGTGGGTGGTGATACTGAACGTTACTGTACACACGGTTGTGATGTCATATTTAACTATCGATCGCCCCAAGATGTTACAGTAAGGCAAAGCAGAGACAAAGATAAACAAGGACAGCACATACGAACACACCGACACGGACACACACACTCTCTATCTCTCTTGTACAGTAGACGTGGCTACATATTCAAAACACGGCTCCGTTTTGTCACGTCTATTTTGATACAACTCTTGTAGAACAAAGAGGAGATAAAAGAGGAAACATGCAAGACAGAGAGAGGAGACACTCTCGCTGTACTGCACACTTCCAGCCGTTGAGAATAATAAGGTCTGAAAAGCATTACTGAAGAGTTCCACAACACCGTCCAATCCTGACAGCCTTTCTTCTCTGCAAGCCAGTGACTTAGCCCTTGAATTTCAAACTGATGAGGCTGGAGCGAAATATCGAGACATACCCGGAGTAATTCAGCAGGGTTTCAAAAACAAAAGTACATTTGAACTTCCTGTCCGCATGATGAATACAGTTTGTCCTCTTAGGTAGATATTTCTGATCAACAACATTATGCAAGTTATAGGTTACAAGTCAGACTTGTTCTGCATAGCCAGATTTAACCATTAGCCTCTGGTCAACTCTGCAGCTAATACTAGCCAAGAATCATCCAAGAGGAAGCAGTCACTAGACTTACACAGTGACCAATCACAGCTCACTTTTCACGGATATGCTGTTTACTTGCTATTTGTTTTGAACAAAACTCTGATATCTGATGATATCAACCTTGCAAATGCCAGATTCAACAAATAATTCTTGCTCATAAAACCTGTGTACCATGACCATTCATGTGGGCGATTTGGTCTAAATGCCAGTCACATCATCGGTCCCCTCATTACTTTTATATAATTCAGAGGCTATATAATTCCAACACAATGCACAATCACAGTTTAACCCTAATCTTCTCAAACACTCATTTTTAACATTTTAGACTCTGAATAAGGGTAAGGACAGGCTTGCATTTCCAACGCATATGTCACAGCGCATTAAGAGTCTTGTTAGTGATATTGGTCTGGAATGAATCACTGCATATAAAGCACGTTATTTAACAACCCATAAGGTCAAACTGAGTCACAGGAAGACGGCCTTTCTTACCCTGCCTAGTTACAGTAATTTCACACAAAAAAGGGTCATATTTAAGGAAACAGTCCACCTAAAAATAAAAGTGTGTTACTGTCACCCTCACAGGCGTTCCAAGCCCAATATGCTTTTTCTTTCCTGTGGGGATGTTCTGTAAAACATAAAAGCAGAAATTTTTAAGAATGTTGAAGCTGTTCTTTTATCCACACAACAAAAGTGAATGTTGAGTAACAAAACATTGAATACTAAAGAACAGTTTAATTGTTATTTTTGAGTGAACTGTCCCTTTAAACTTCACTGGCGGTGCAGGATTATAAATACACTGACAAACTTGTGTTTCAGCTCATATTTCGTGCTATAATTACAATCACTGGTCTCTGATATGCCTCATTTCCTCAGTTCTTCAACGCAGACAGTTTGTGTTCTAAACGAGGCACGGCGTCTCCAGCGATTGAACTTCAGAGGATCCTCAACATGAGGAGGATGAAGAAAAGAGGAACGAGCAAAAGAGAGGAAGGAGGGGGTTTATTTGGATCGTTTTTCATGGAGTGTCAAAAGGGCTTCCACAATCCCCAAATCAATCCTGAGCCACTGCTTACTGTGTGAGAGGTGAGAGTGCATGCAAACAACACAGAGAGAGAGAGAGAGAGAAATTAAAGTTATCAAAACATGGTAGTAAAACTTTAACGTTTGTGTATCATATCAAAAGCGTTATTCTTAAGAAATAGTTGATATCTTCACATTATAGTTGACAGTATCTTAGTTGATATTTTTAAACAATGTTTTACAGCAGTCAGACCGTTTAAATACAACAAGGTAAAATATCATAAAAACTTTGCCTGATACTCCCTCAAACATCTGGGAAGTTTTTGAACGTTATTCCTTCAGTTCCACTCATTTCATTACTCAGTGATATTGCTAGCAGTCAAGCAGAGAGTAATTCATTGCTATGCTAGCTCAGCTCATGATTAGCTTTTGTTTAAAGAATTGTTATTTCTGAAGTGAAGCTGGCTTGTACTTTTTTTGGCTTTGTTGAACACATTTCCCATTCATCTTCTTCAAAAGAATTGTTTTGCCTTCAAAACTCCGCTGTTGTTTAAAAGCTTCCTCTAAATGATATCCAGCCTCCATCTGATAGCTGACTAACTTCAACAGCCCTGCAACAAACAGAGGAAAAGTTAGGAACAGAGTTTTTGTTTATGCGAATGCAGCACAGGGAAGGGCGCAGTACATGCAAACTGTGAATGCGCGTTAGTGCGCGTTATCACTTCTGAGCTCAGCAGATGTCCCTCCTACAAACGTGGCAGCCGTCGCAGGTGTATCGCTGTCGCCTCCCCACGCGTCGCATAATATCACAGCCACAAAAGAGTTTACAAAACACGCAGCTAACTGCCAATTACACAGAGCAAGTCACTGCCTGCGCGGGCATCTCGACGCAGCGACGTTACAGTCTCGGCCGTGTTACAAATTCTGAGCGTTTAAGAGGGTGATGTTGCTAACTTTTCCACAGAGCTGCATAACTACTCAACTGGGTCTTTCATTTCCCTCCAGGCATCTCGCAGTTCAGAATCTCCTGCACATCAGACACTCTCATTAATGGCAAAGAATTTATGCCACTAAACAAAAGAAACACGATCAGACCAGCTAGCGCACAACTCGGTGAGCAGCGACTCCGGTGAGTGTGTGGTAGGCAGCGGACCGAACTTCTGATGGAAAACATTCATAATAACAGCTCTCGCGCCGCTCATCCATTAGCGACTGCTTTAAATGCCAACAGGTTAATTAAATCTCTGATTACTGTGATTCACACGCATGAATCTAATCAAAAAATACATATGGATTCAAACGCAAACGAAACCAAACGAAAGATTCAGAAAGGAAATTAGAAACATTTCAGGCCGTGCAATATCACAGATATTCAAAATGCCACAACACTTTGAAACAAACCAGGCCATCGGTCAAAGTCTCTCATGGTGAGCAAGAATTAATTTCCAGTAGAGTTAAATTAAATATAGATCACATCTTAAGGGTAGACTAAATAAGAATTCATTTTGTTTTCTAAAGGGCCGTTTTAAGTACTAGTCAATAAGTTAACCACACGTATCACAGGATACTGGATATGACTGCAAAGAGAGCGAGAAATGATAAAGGAGCCATGACTTGCTCTCTGTGATCTTTGTGATTCAAACCTACAGTATTAACTAATCCAGGTCTGTTTTATCCATGATTTCCTGTTTATTTACCGACCATCTCTATCAATTAAAAACATGCACAGTACTACACAATAATATGTTAATGTGCTAAATGTGATATTTGCAATATCATGCCTCAAATATGTAAAGTCAATTTAAAATATTTAAATATATTTAAAAACTGAAAATTAAATAACCAACAAACATTTTAAATTGACTATGGAAAAAATTAAAATCTCTACACATCCCTCTGACTAGATCTAAGGTATTAAAATCATTCATGACATATCACAGCATTACTGCAATGCACCCAGAAAACATGATATTTCAATATATTCTGCAGCCTTAATCCACATGAAACAAACAGAAAGTTTATACCAGCAGCTACACTTTATAAACTAAACAACAGCTTTAAATAAACTGTTACAGTGACATTTACTCGCGTCGTAATGGGAACAAGATACGGACGGAAAATGTGTGACTCTTCATCCACGCTTGCTCAGAGTAACTAGGATAAGTAAAGAAAGCACAAAAAAACGTGTCATTTATAAAGGCTACAATCGCCGCTCGACTCTATCAGTCTTCTGTGTGGAAAACAACAAGGTCTCAGGAAAGCAAAAAGCATCTCTCTGCAGACAGAGGTTAGGCCGGGACATTAACAAATGGCAGCGAATTACACAGAATCTATTGTTTGCTTTTCTTCACTGTGTTTAAAAGTTTTACTTGCTCAAAAAGGCTACAATGAAAAAAAAGCTAAACAAAACTGATCTAAAAATGTTCCTCATTTCGCTCTTGTGAGCTGTAGGCTTTGATTTCCAAAAATGGAAGATTTTCCACAACTCCAATGTTTTTTGACGGGGATATAAAATGATGTTTTCGTCTGCATCTTTTTACACGGATGGAGCCCAAAACACGCATGAACACGTCACACGACACTTGCCCAGTGGTGCTAAACCCACAAGTTGGTCTCTAAAAGACAATTTATACGTCTGATCCGAAGTCTGAAGAAAAAACATCCTGGATTCCAGGACGAGACGGAACAGCTGACAGATCGCCAGAATACAAACTCCACACGGAAAAGAAGCAAGGAAAAATGGCCTCCGATTTGGAGCAGCTTTCGATTTAAACCAGAGCAAACTAACAAAATAAACACCCACTCAGTTAATTCCTGGAGGAACTAGCCAGGTACACGAGTACGAGGCTTTTGTTTAGAGAAAGGCTTGTCTAAAGAGCATGTAAATAAACCGAGATCCTTCTTCTGGTCGCACTGAAGCAGCTAAAAAAATAAGGAGGGCTTGTCAGTGAAAGCAAAAATACCTCAGGGACAAGAAATGTGAGAAAAGGCTCAACATAAATATGGCAAAAACTTCACTCTACCTTGGAGGAGGACTCCCTTGTTTTTCCTGTAAAACGGACTTCCTGGCCATATTGGAGGACCGGACATACTGTAAAAACAGAAACAGTGGGGAGAATGTTAACAACACAAAACAACAAATAACATGAATCACAATCACATCTGAGCCAAGCTAATTTAAATGAAGCATCATGTAGTTTTTGTAGATTGTACAACCCCAGAATGCAATGCAACAGGCAAAATACAGAAATAAAGATGGTGAGAAAAAATATTATAAATGTTATTTCTTTATTTTAACATTTATGAGAACTTTTAAATAATGTTAGCCAACATTAGCTGTGTACGTAGGCAGCAGGCAATGAGAGACCCGACTCAGTTTTGCAACAGATCCACACTATTTTGGAACAACTTTGTTAACTATGGTTCCCAAAATTTGGCCCCGCAAAGTAAATCAATCAATTTATGCAGGACAGTTTACACAAAACATTTGCTGACCAAGTAAACAAAACACACAATGTTTAAAAGCGACTATTCACCAACATAATCATTATCTCCTGTTTCAAACCGGGCTCTGGTAGCTTTAATCAGCACTTTCTCCTGACGCGAGGACAGGACAGCTCTGCTGAACCTCAGTCCACCGCTTCACAATGGGAAACCGTCAGATAAAATACTCACTCCTGATTGGCGAGACCTTTTTGTTTCCCTTGTTTGGCACAAATGAACTGAGCAACGAGAGAAACCGTGTCAGCGCTCTGTGCCCTCACTCCGGCAGTAAAATGAGATGGGTTTTTTTGTAGTTCAGGTTTTGTATAAAATGTGAAAAGGGCCATTTGAGCGTGTCTGAGATGAACAGAAACCTGCAGTGCTGAGAGACGGAAACAGAGTCAGACTGACTCCAGCTTCTCACATATGAAAGCTATCGATTTTTACAGGTGATCATGGGCATCCCCTGGAGAAGGAGGTCAACAGGTCCTTAGAAGTGATGGACAGAAGATGGAACTGAAGCTTTGTGTGCAACTCCAGGGATTCTCTGAGGAACGTAAGAACCAGCGTGTCAGGGGCAAAATAATACACCGACTTCACACAGACACCTCACTGTTTATCTACTGTAGTGCGCTGCCTCAAGTGAGCTTTAAAAAACACAATTACTTTGCACAGTATAGTTCTACATGTTACCAGAACTGTAGCTTAAAAAATAACATCTTACCATTTATTGATCTGAGTCATTGATTAGTTATCAATTTGTTCATTTTAGTTTTTTAATGCAATAAATTGTTATCCTGCACATC
The DNA here is from genome assembly GCA_036877545.1 of Yasuhikotakia modesta. Classification (NCBI taxonomy): domain Eukaryota; kingdom Metazoa; phylum Chordata; class Actinopteri; order Cypriniformes; family Botiidae; genus Yasuhikotakia; species Yasuhikotakia modesta. The sequence continues at coordinate 10,019 of JBAJNP010010095.1, read as the reverse complement.
TTTAACCACAAGGAGCCATTAGAAATGTAAAAATGATATAAAAATAAAGTGCTATAAAAAGATGAATTAATGTAAACTAATACAATATTTATTAAACCAATATGAACATAAGCAGCCACAATGTTTATAGTTACACAGTAAATTACTTTTAAACTTTTAAATGTACTGTTATTGCTGTATTTTATACTAAATTAAAACCTGGAGGTTTGTTGCAACAGTATGTAAACTGTAAAAAGCAATACTGTGCAGATGTTGACTGTACAGATTGGTTTGGAAAAGGCTTCAAATATTATCCCAGTCCACAAATTCAGCCAAGAATTTATGAATTTGCAAAAACGGTCTGTTTTTTTCATACTCAATAATGCCGTCTTTTTTCCCCGGCCCTGATTTTTCTCTCCACACTGTTCACATCTCAGCGACGGCTTATTTTATTTGTGACAGCAAATTTTAATTTCTCTACCTCTTTGTTTTGGGGAAACTCTCATTTGCACGCTTTCACAGTTTCCGCAGTCTCTGTTTTCTGACAAATCCTTAATGTGAAAAAAAAACAAATAAAAAATTGCTTAAAATGTAACAAAATAGTTTTTTTCTGGATTAACTGCTCAATTTCTGGCAATTATTATGTTTGCATGCGGTTCCTCCTGAGTCTCACTGTCTCTGACTCCGTTCACATGGGGAGCGTCACAAATCTAATCAGAAGCAGTCTAATCTTCAATTTAGCCTCCTATCCACTATACGCCTCCCTGTAGAATCAGTATTTGAAGACATTGGCTCTGTCATCTTCCCCTTCTTAATCTTCTTAGAGTATATTAACTAATTGAGAATTAGAACAAACAGAGGTGGCACGGCGCTTTGAGCACATCTGACTCTGTGGTGCGTTTAAAAGCCCAGCTTGTTGGTAACCGGGGTTGATTTTGGCTCTAGACCCCAAAGAACGAGTTCTAAGTTACACAGCATCTCTAAGCACCAAGGGTCCGCGTGCCAAGAGGAAAAACAAACTACTGCCACTTCACATTTGCCTCTCCTCTGCGCTGTCAAGCTTCAGGTATCTGCCCTGACAATTCAGAATCATTTGGTGCGAGGAGAAACGTAACTTCTCTGTTTCTTTATGGATACATTAATTATAGTGTTTCGTCAGAATGTTTGGTTTTTTCCTCCCCTCTTTTTTCCCGTTGAGAGTGATTAAAACACATCTCAGCACAGCTTGAGATGAACGTCTTCATTAGCATACTAGTCGCCTAGCAACCAAAACATCTCCAACTTTCAACTTTGAGAATTCTCAGCTAACCTTCTACCTGCATCGAGCATCCGGTCGCTAACCGGTTTGCACGAGCTGCCTGTTCAGATACGCTTGACGGTATAAAATACCACCTTAATACAGGCGTAAAATCACCATTTGCAACCAAACAAGACCTTGAATAAAATTCAGACATTAGGCAAAAACTCCAACATTATAAATAAACTAAAGAACACAAAAGTGTGTTTATGTCTGCAGTGGTTTGGCACAGAGCAGCTTTAAGGTTCTCGTACCCTGACAAACACACACAGAGCGTCACAGAGACAGTAAAGTCTCTCCCTGGTTCGTTCCTCGCTCCCTTCAGCAGTTAAGATCTGTGTTTATCCGGCTAATGCACATATGCTTACTATCAGGTTACAGCGACGGTATGTGTTGCCATGGACACGGCATGCCTCACGATGGACGTCGGGGTCTTTTTTTTTTAAAATCGGCTGTAGGGGCCGCAGAGAAAGGAACACTTTTATGTTATTATGATATTTATATGTTATTATGCGCTCGCCGCTCTCTGAACATAATAAAAAGAAATGAGATCTCCCACAGCAATGATTTGGCCAGTAAAATTGAACACATTTAGGGAAAGTAACAATTAAACAGCTGGTGATGGAATTTGAGTCCGTGGTCTCTGATACGGCTACATATCAATAGTGTCTTGTTACTGCGTTGAGTAAACAGACACAATAACTCGCACTGCTCCGTTTGTGCACCTGAAGCAACAGCTAATTCAGACACGCTAACAAACACAAGCTAGCTTTGAAAGCATTACGTCCCGTCCTCTCTTCCCCCAAAAGCCACAGCCCCTGCAACACATAAACATACACAGTTTGACAGGCAAGCAGCACGTCCTATAATTGCATTCGGACTGAAAGCAATATATATATAAATATATATATATATTTATTTAGACCACCATCAGGATGTGAAGAGACTTCAGCCAGCATAACAGAAACTGTTTCACTACCTACCCTGCCTTTAAACTTAATCTAATCAAACTGTTGCTGTTACTTTCCAACACATGGTTTTTAACTGGATGAAGAAATGATTTACACAGAAAAAGTGCTCCAGTTAAAACCAGCTCTGTTACAGCACTGGGGGGGACGGGGGGGTAACATCAGGACCCTGAAACATCCACCACCTCTGCCTAAATCTGCATACCCCCGTAATCTTAGCGGAAAACACCCCATCCACCTCCTGTGGAACCTCTTTGAACCTCCTCTGTAGGACTGCAGCGGCTCCTTCAGCTGAAATGCTTTTTAATCAAACGTTAACGCTAGCTACCAGAGCCAAACCCCGTTTCTCCGGGGCACCGATGGCACGGTCACGACCGCGGCGCGTTCTCAGAAACGTTAACATCAATGAAGAAGGGCATTTTTTTTGCCCTTGCAGGATCTTTGAATGTTAAACACACATGCCACCGGTTGGAGTCCTGCTGGGCGTACACCCCATCTATTTTTAATCTCACACGCTCTGCCTGTTTGCTCTGGTAATGCAAATACTCACACCTGCTGAGGAACAGACTTTTATCAGGAGCAGACCCGGCATATTCATTTTTAAACAAAGCTCACCCCTTTCTTTTCTTCTATAATCTCATTTCCAATCCCATCGTCCATTACATTTCCCTTTCACCCTTACAATCGCAATCCTCTTGAACTAATCTGAAGTCTAATTGGTGCCAGCACCAGTTCCCCCCGTGAGCCGCTTCTCGCCTTGAGGTTTTTAACTTTTGTTCGTGTGAAATCTGAAACAGTTTGGCCGGGGCTTAAGGGCCGACAACCGAGGCTTTGTCAGAACCTGAGAGCTGCGAGCGCTGCACACAATTAGTGGAAGGAATTTGGGTGCAAAATTTCACATGCTTCCTGAATATCGCAAATTCCTTCACTGCAGAAGACGAGGTCTGCATCTCACCGTGGCCAAGAATCTGCAAAAACACTCTGCCTACAAAGTGCTCACTGGCTCATTTCATATGATCATAAATTTGCCTTTATCTTGACTAGGCTACTGTACAACTTAACATTCTAAGAAAGCGTATTTACAAGAGTGCAAGTCAAACAGATTAATCTGTACAAACAAAAAAAAAAACAGAGTTTGAGGGGAACGGTTGTGCAGCTTAGAAAAATATGGAGCCACCAGATGGAATATTTTCCATGGACTTTTAACAGGAAAAACGAGGCAGACTGTTGACAAACCTCCAAAAGAACAAAAATAACTAAAAAAAACAATACATCTACGCAGACTGTTCCACTGACTGCTTCCCACCACCGCAAAAAAAACACGATGTTCTACGACCTTCTCCAATTTCTCTCTAATTCACCTGAAAGACAGAAAAAACTCTTGCATGAGGAGCTAAACAGGAAAGATGAATGAACTAAAGAAATCTTCACTCAAGCAATGTTTCAACCGCCCCCAAACCTTCTATCATTTAACATGTTCTTTCAGGTCTGCAGTAATAAAACAGACATGTGAGATGTTCCACTGAAAGGTTCATTAGTCTGGGCTGCTGAAAGCTAATACATCTCAGAACATCATCAGTGGATAAAGACCAGCGCAGGGTTTCTTTCAGACCTGGAAACTCACATTTGCACAGCAGCAGCCATTAGTGTGAGAATCGTGGAGAGCGATCTTGTCATTTAGTGTTACTGAGAAGATTCGAAGGCTGGCGGGGGGGGCAGGAGACAAACTCAGAAGTCTGAAGAGATTGAGAGAGAGCAACTAAACAAAAACTAACACAATACCAGACGGAGGTTTTCATGAGCGTTGTTGTACATTGAATTTGTTTTCTTAAGTAATGCATTCTTGCCCTGCAGCTGAAATGACAACTATTAAATATGATAACTGTGTCACTCGTAGTGCATTCGGGGCTTTCCTTCTCTCTTTCTTTCTTTCTCTCTCTCTCCCTCTTTCTTTCACTTTTTTTTACTGGCTTCCTTAGTTCACATAGTCCCATTTAAAATTAATCTCCTAAAGCAACCGGACCTCCATGTGTCATCTCCAATAATTCACGCATCCCCGAATTTTTATGAAGGCAGACAAAAGCAGGTACAGAAATCCTAAAATAGGCTCCAAGCCATCTGCGGTTGCCATGGAGAGTTGCGTGTTTCCAGGGCGATAGTGTATTTCTCGAGCGCTAATGGCCTGTCCTTTTGCCAGGCAACAAATAGCCATGTGATGCAACTGCACCTGTCTCCGCTATGTGTTACCATGGAGGCGTTCCTGTTGCCATGGTGACCATCACGCTAATAACCTCGCAAGGGCAAACGCGCGTCGCTGAACTCCGAGGCCCAGCTGTTCCTCCCGCGCTCTCCCTCGCTTTCTCAAACTCTCTTAGCATGTCAAGGAATGCGCCTTTTACCTGAGCCCACGTTACACAGCTTCTTAAAGGGCACAAATCCTGTAATATTTCCACTCAACTCCAGCTATTATCTCTGTTCTAAAACCTACAGAACCGCTTACAGGAACTGTCGACACAATCCTGACAAGAGGCTGTTCTTAAGGTTGGCAACACAATTATGTCATCAAACATGACTTGTTTTGGCCTCATTTTATCCTCCACAAAGTCCCAGCTGACAATGAACATTCTCAGAAGTCTCTCAACGTTCTGATAAAGTTATCAAGAACATTCCTGCAGTAACATTGAGAACATTTTAATGTATATATAGATGTGTACACACAAACATACATATATATATATATACACATACACACAGTGTGTGTGTGTGTGTGTGTATGTATGTATGTATGTGTATGTGTGTATATATATATATATAATAACTAATAACTGGACAATGAACATCCCTTTAAACAACAACTTTCATACAACTACATTTCTGTTATCAATAGAAACGTCCCACAGCCTCTAACTGTTAGCTGGGCTAAATATGTCAACAAGAGATCAATAAAAACACAGATGAACAGAAACCTCCTTCAAAACTCTTGAAGTTGTTGCTGCTTTTACTAAAGAAAGGAAGATGACAGAGCGGTGTGTTAAAAAATGAGCAAAAGGGACGAAAGTGTCAGTCTGTGACTCAGCCGATTCGTGCGAACCTCAGGAACGCTATAAAAAGCTTCATTCTGTTTCCTGGGAACCGCAGTGGCCAGATAAACACTTTATTACATACTGCTACACGCAGATTCACCATCTGCTCTGAGAGAGAGAGGAAGCCAGACTTGTGTGCCCAAAACTCCAGCGCTATCTTTGCTAACCTTACACACACAACAACACACACACAACAACAGCACACACACACACACACTGTAGGAAGACCCATTACAAACCTTATCAGCTTGGCTTATGAATATTAATTAAGTGATGTAAAGTTTAGCCAATGGTCTTAACTGATTTGCTGCAGGCCAGGTAAGCGGATGCGGCCATGGAGGCATTACTGCTAACCGCTGCACGGCTGCTTTATACAGCCGGCAACAATTTATCCCTTTACACTGTAGTAAAGTTAAATAAAATTACATTACCGATAAAGGAAGCAATAAAGATTATTTCCCTTGCAGTCAGAAGGGAGTTTCTGAAAGGTTTGCTACGGCCCCTGCTGCACACATCAACACTGGAGGCAAGCGTAGCTTCTCAGCACACTGGCTGTAGGTACCATCTGTTATCAGAGAAAAGGCCAAATTCTCATGGGTTTTTTAAAGCACAACTATGTCAAATTAAAAGCATCAGGCTGTATGAACTCGTTCCCGGTCTAATTGTTGGCTATTTTTAAGAGCGTGTCTTTGAAAACGGTGTTTTGAGGTTGTTGCGGGCTGTTGTTTTGAAGAGGTGTGTTCTGGAGGGACCGTCCCATGTGATCTTCACCTCCCGCAGGCTCTGACGTCTTTAAACACCTGGTGCTGTTTCCCACACAACCATCACTGAAACTGAACTGCCTGCCACGCTCACAACACACTCTCTCAAACCCTGAACATACAGCAACACCAATTCTGACTGTTGTGTTACTCAGACTGGAATCATTCATAACAGCCTGAGAACAAGTGATCTGTGAACGTTGTTTCAGGGAACGTTGTCAAAAGGTTGGCTAACATTTCTTACAAATTCTCTCTAAGTTATCAAACACATTCTTGCAGTATCGTTAGTAGAATGTTATACATTAAAAATAGCATTAATACAACGTCTAAAAACATTACAAACGACGCTTTTAATGTTTTTGTTACTTAATGAAGACGTTCATAAAATCTGAAACTGTTAGCTGTGTAATTCTCCTGTGAGGCAAACACAAGTCTAGTACAAACAATTGTGATGATAAAAGGTCACTTAAATGTTCAGTGCATCACTGCACGTCCCATCAGAGGTTTTTCCCTCTAAGTGCAGCAGCCACAGCAATTTAACCTCCTGTGCAGGTGCATCCTGGGAGTTTAATTTTATTTTTTATGGTAACAACCTTATTCAGCATCTGTGTGTGGAGCTGTGAGAGATTTCGCTCTGATGAGACAGCAGTGCGCTTGAACCGCTGAACTTAGAAATGCAGGACATTCTGCAAGCGAGTCACGTGACCGAACACGTCAGTGCATTTTATTTACGTTGTACATTACGGTGTCTAACCGCACAACATTGTACATATGCCAGAACCACAACTGACCTATTTTACTGTAGGAATACTAATGAGATCACGCCGGACAAAACAGTCACCCAAACACCAGAGCGATCTCTGCTCAATTCCTCATTCAGGCCGCTACGCTTCAGCAAACACCTCGAACCGCCTCCACCCCGTCTCACGCACTAGAGCTGTCTGCATTCATTCAATCTCTTTAAGAACATCCATCTCCATTTTCTCTTTCTAGCCACTGAGCTGGCCGCCCATTTGTTCCATATCCTTTGTTAAGAATGATATGCCAGTTCGGGTTTTACAGTAAAGCAATTATTCTGTCCTGCACAGTCGAGTGGCTGAGGGCAAGCAGACCTGTTAGCTGGATCAAATGAAACGGAGCGGTGAGGGAGTCGCTCGGAACCCAAGACCGGGTCTCGCTCTAATGGTTCTGCTCGGGTTCCTGGCTAACCGATACCGCCGGGATAAGCGAGCAACGCTGAGGAGCAAGAGAGATGTTTGGTTGAAGGATCAATGTGTCCAGTGGGCCAAGTGCCTACCTTTGATATGCCTGAGGAGAAGTGGGAGGTGTGGTGAACACTTGGGAATAGGGGTGATAAGGAGTCTTCTTCAATGCTTGGATGAGATTCTGTCGGTACTCGGGGTCTATGCACCACAGGGAGCCCTTCCCGATACTCTGTGGAGGAGAGAGAGAAACAAACACGTACCGTCAGGACAAAGAAATCATCTGAATGTGTCAAAGACAACAGAGCTCAGAAACAGCCTGTCAAACGTTTCTCTGCAACATTTAAAATCTATTCTCTGCTGGAATTAACTGTGTGGACGTCGTTTGTTAGACGTGCATCAGAGAACATTAGAGGAGTTACTGTCTATATTTTAAACCTGCAGTCTGTAACTTTTTTGTTTAAAAATAAACAAAAAATTAAGCAAGTACATCAGATTTGTGCTCAAAACAGTCTCCTTACCTTACCTAAATTCTAAGTTTATAATAATGATTTATAATACAAGTCATTAGATGTGATTTCCCAGGAAATCAGAGTTTGCATTTATGTGTCTCTCAATATGAAAGGAGAAAATAAGCAACCTGTAAAGTTGTGTTCTAAACAGAGGTGGCGGTAGAGAGTCAAACATTGCAGATTGCAGCTTTAAATCAATCTTAGCGCAGTTAAGGTAGCTGCCTATACAGACAGCAGTGCTTTAAACAGCCGATCTCCACACACTCAAACAGACCAGCGTTCTCCAGCACATTCTGAGGCACCGCTGACTGAGGTTTTGTGCATGACAGCCATTACTTTCCCTGTCACTCAGTCACTGATGTGAATGGCACTGCTTAGAGAAATGTGTAGTTTCCATCGTCAGTTAATGCAAGTTATCATACTGTTGGCAACTCTCAGGCTTTTCTACCTGACTACAGCATCACAAGACCTCAGATCGCCAACCTTCATTCACTGTTGGTGTAAATTGTTTAGCGTGTGAACCCCCCCGACCTTCCCATCATGCACGGCAAAGCACAATTCGTTCATTTAACCAAATTGGCCAAAAGTTAATGGCTTATTCTGGCAACAAGATAGGACCAATTTTAGCCCGTTTAGCAAGAGAGGAAACGAGAACCTGACCACTGCATTTCCTTGACCTCCGAATCGTCTCCAGCAGAAAGTGAAAAATGAAGTGGTAAAAAAGGGGCAATAAATGCATTAAAAAACCCCAATGTGCAAAAATACATCCGGCGCAGATGTCCGTACGTGTAGTGCCACAGACCACCAGACAAACTCAGCATTTTAAACAGCACAGTCAGAGAGAACGCTCTGGTATATAAATGAGCTTTCCTGACACATCTTGCTGAAAACGAAGAAACAGCAAAATGTCACTTTGAAAGTGAAGTCAGGAGAACATTACTCCAGCTCATTAGTTTAGACTACAATCAGCGTTGAGTTACAGAAGACTATTTTTCGGTTTAAGTTTTTCCTACGCTGTCAGAAAATGACAAAATCAGCAGCGATAGACTAAACGCCACAGCAACAGAATAAACTTTAGACCATCACCGCAATACGTAACTGTTTCTATGGGCTATAAATGAACAGAAATTAGTTACTGAGCTTAAGTACATGACAGATGAGTGTTCAACATGATATCCTTACCTTGCCCAACTCACGCTTATAATAATGATTTATAATCTGAGCTGTCGGGTCAGATTTCTCAGGAAATGTCCGGCTGTAAACAGAATGAAGATCCGGCTGCTATATCACATGTCCAGTTACTGTAGATGGTGCAGCATTTGTAGTTAGTTTAAAAGTTAAACTTGTCATCCACATTTAGGCAATACTTCTCCAAGTAACCTGCAATTTTATGAGTTAAACAGAGATGGCTGTAAAGAGGCAAAAGTCACAGATTTAACTTGTAAGCAGTGGACATTGTGTTGTTTTGATCGTGTGAGATCACGTGTTATCACTGAATCAATAGGCATGACCTTCGGAAGACAGACGCCATCCTACTGAGAGCCCTGAGGTAACACGAATGACTGACTGTGTGTCACAACTTCTAAACAAACAACTAGACTGAGTTTTTGCTTTGCAGAAGAAGGTTTCGTTTTCTTTAACGGTTTTCCCCGCTGACCTCTGTTAAAGACTTTAGAATTGAACTAAAGAATTGTTTATGGAACAAATTTAGTATTCTTTGAACTGGAAAAAATATCTTTAACACAAAGCTTCTGTGAGATTTTTCAGAATGAATACGAGATTCCCTGGACGAGGGCTAAGAAATGATAATGCACTGTATTGATTACTGCAAACCCCTGAGAGAGACTCACTCTTTACTCACAGTATTTGAGTTCAGTGGAAAGATTTGTACCGGCACAAGCCAAACAATTCAAACCCTTGGAGTGTTTTAGCAAATGAAATAAACAGCACATTTATTGAACTCACAATTTATTTATACTCTCTGTGTTTTAAAGCTTGACCAGTAAACTGAGGTATGCAGGCAAACATCACAGCTCCTACAGCTGGATCCATCAATAATTACAATGATGCCTAATGGGTTCAAAACACACAGGAAAAATGACACAATATACAAATGAACAAGAGTTCAAATTATTAGAAAATAGAAATATTATTGGTATGAAATATGCCACTATAGTACATATGGTGTGTTTAGATACATGTGTGCACACACACACA
>JBAJNP010010094.1:0-17008 GCA_036877545.1 Yasuhikotakia modesta | reverse complement strand
ACATCATTAAAGCTGGAGAGGTCCAGGTCATCGGTGGACCGGACAATAAGATCGTGTTTGTGACACTAAAAGCAGGATGTGTGTTTGGAGAGATCAGGTAGACCCACAGGACAGAACATGATCAATGATTTAATGAACAGATCTGAGATCAGTTTTTAGTCAAATATTTTGCCTTCTGAAAACTGTACAAATAAAACCAGGAACATATTGTAAGGATGTACAGAGTTTGATTTTAAGCTATCAAATGCTGAGTGCTTGAAACTTAAAATGTCTTTTCATCAGTCTCTTACAATCAGCAAAAGATGGAGGGAACAGACGGACGGCTAATGTTGCCGCTCATGGATTCGCAAACCTGTTTGTGCTGGACAAGAAAGACCTGAACGACATCCTGGTCCATTATCCAGAATCTCAGAAAGTTCTGGCCAAGAAGGGCCGGTGAGTCAGATGAGCTGCGAGTCGTGCGGCGCTGATCCTGTAATGATGTCAGCGTCACCGTTTCTGTCTCTCTGCAGGAAACTGATGAAGGCTAAAGGAAAAGCTCCGGTTCCAGATGAGAAAGAGAAGAAAAGGGGGCTGGAACTGTTTGGACCCAAACCACCCACTCCTAAATTAATGCGTGCATTCGGAAAAGGAGGATTGATAGAGAAACTCAGGGTATGTGTAATGAATTTACAGTATTAACAGTGTGTTCAGCAGAAACAAATTCTAACAGCTGACATTTATAATAAATATTCTTTTTGGATCCGTTCATTAAATCATTGTTAATGTTCTGTCCTGTAGGCTCAAGCAGCAGCTGCAGAGAAACGAAATTAAGAAATTCATCACCCATCCATGACATCATAATGACTTTTGTTAATTTTTTTTAATGGTATAATCCTTAAAGGGGAGGAGTTACAATCTACAAAATGGTATAGATCAAAATCAACTCTGGACCAATTCTCCTCAGTAACGTTGCTAAACATAAGTCTACCACTTTCTTGTTTTATTTTTGGCACAAAGCTACATGAATGCAGAACTATACAGCAACTTTACACTAGTGAGTGACACGACAGATAAACGTTGCATAGTTTGGATTATCTAATATCAGAAGGCGGTTCCGGTACTGATGCTGGAAAAAAACAGATTTCTATCAGTTAATACTGATGTAACAAGTGGATTTTCTTTGTCTATTAATATTGCAGTCATGCAGTGTATTTAGGCACGTCAGAACAATGAGAGGTAAATATAAACCTCGTTTAGACAGACTGTCCTGTATGGCTTTCATCTGTAAACCTCTGAGATGAATCTGTTAATGTCCAATTTTCATGTAAAAAAACAAACATGCATGCAGCTGCCAAATAATCCTGTACATAAAACAGCAAATAAACAGATGCAATAACATGATCCATGTGTTACTGTGAGTGAAAGATATATGGCAAAATGTTTTGTGAATCAGGCACTGTGTTAAATCATACAGGAAAGTGATGAACAGAAAAGTGATGAACAGAAAAGTGTTGTTAAAAAACATTAAATGTTGAGCTGTAAACAAGTTTTGAAAGGAATGATAAACTGATGCTGGATTTATATTTAAAATCTCCTTCACACCGACTCCATGTTTTTATCTCACCTGCAACACAAACTGTTTCTTTACAGACGTTTCCTGGAATTGCATCTACATATTTAAACATTTTCCACTTTCTGCTTCAACATTTCATTTCAGCAAAGTTACACAAGCCATTTAGCAAAAGTAAAACCAACAAACGTTCAAAAAACTTTGTAAAAAACTAAGTATGATTTGTAAAAATGTTAAAAACTAATAATTAAACATAAATCTTGTGAGCGAGTGACTGTACGTGAAGCGTAATGTGACGATAGGGTTGCAGGAGGGATGTGACATGCATCAGGGTGTTGAAGAGAATCGGACCCCTCAGTTCTTCGGACCCTCTGAAGCAGCGACTGGAGTGGTCGAGTTTGGAGGAGGAAACTTCATCATGTTAAAGAACGTCACAACCTGCCCAGGAACCTCTGCAAGAACACACTGGGCGAGAGACTCTTTAGGAGACTAGAGAGAGAGAGAGAGAGAGAGAAGAACAGTGTTACCCATCATAACTTTCCCTTTACAAATGTAATTTGTTTAAAACGTTACAGTTTTTGAATATCATCTTAAGGTTTTGCTTGGTTATAAGAACATTAATCAAATGTTTTAATTTTATACTGTTTACAACGGCCCCAGACTACTTTAATGACAGAACAACGTTTATGATAACTGATATATAACGTTACAGAAACTGTAACTGTGTGAATGTTATCTGGGATCTGGGATAGCGGTGGGGGGGCTGAGGGGGGGGAACAACAGTACAAACATGATAAAGCGACATAAACTTAGACTGAATTACTGTCATGTCAGAAATACCATCATTGTACATTATTATAAAACATAATTCTTATAAAACATCATTATTAAACATTTTCTGTTGTGCTTATTGTAAGTCTCTTCACATCCTGACAATACAATCACTAAGTAAGATGATACAAATATTTGTCCAAATGCAATTATTTGGGTCTCCAACATGCCTGTCAAACCACGTATGTGTTAATGTGGCTTCATGGAGCTCCGAAGAGAGGACAGGGTCTTACGCTTACAAAGCTAGCCTGCTGTTGCTAGCTTGCTGTTGCTAGCCTCTAAAACTAGCCTCTAAAACTTGCTAGCCTCATAAAATTAACATGACAGATGTACTGTATACTTCTGTTCTTTATACATCTGTACTGTATACTTCTGTACTGCATACATCTGTACTGCATACTACTGCACTGCATACTACTGCACTGCATACTACTGCACTGTACACTTCTGTGTAGCATATCAACCCACCCACATCTGTTGTCATAGAAACTCAAGTTTCTAAATCTGTGTACAGAATATTTCAAAGGAGAATTTTCTGAGTTGTCATCTCATAATTACGGCAATTGTGACGCACAGTAATTCAGTAAAACAATCCGGTAAACGTCATTTGTGCTTCCTGAGTTACAAACATTCGTCTCAGTCTGTGACGCCGCTAACAAGCCCATTAAACCCGAGCCAGCCGTCATACATCTGCTGTTTACATCATCTGCCTTTAACAATACCTCAGTTCTGTGTCTGAAGAGTTTGCGTAACAAACGTGCAGATAAAAGAAGAGAAACGATTTTGAAGCCTACATGTCTATGAATTTTTGGGCTCGTGAGGAGGCGACAGGTTTTTATATCTGAAGTAGGTTGAGACTTGTTGTGGTAATTCTGCCAGTACACACTGGGCAAGAGATTCTCTGGGGGCCTGGAATGAAATGGACACAGAGGGACAGATGAGATGCACAAGCTAAAAACACAAAGAACTTCTGAAGCGGAGAACGTCCCTCATACCAACACAAGCGAACAAAACAGTGCAGTGCTCAGTGGCAAACCAGCATTGATTCAATGTGCAAAAATGGTCTGACATATATATTAATATATATCCACAGCCAAACAAGCTCAAGCTGTGTATTCTTTAAAGCTCTTCTGACCAGTAAAGTTGATCACTCACGTTCTGGAACTTTCTGAAGGGCACAAACTGCACGATGTCACGAACGGCCGGCTCTCCGGTGACAGACTTCAGCCTCCCATCATCTCCATCCAGAATCTCCATATCCGTAAAGTCGGCTTTACCCACGCCAACAATGATGATAGACATGGGCAACCGTGAAGCTGCCACTATTGCCCCCCGGGTCTGATCCATGTCTGTGATCACGCCATCCGTAATGATCAACAGAACGAAATATTGCTGGAACAGACAGAGGCGAAGTCAGATCTGAACAAATCAGGCAGTGGATTATGGTGTTTTTGAGACGTCGTTTCTTACTGATGCTGTTTTGTCCTGCAGAGCCTGTTGGGCAAAACGAGCCACGTGTGAGATAATGGGAGAGAAGTTTGTAGGGCCATAAAGTTTGACCTGAGGAAGACACATCCTGTAGGCCTGCACCACACCCTCTACACCTGTGAAGACAAGTACAACTTCCTGTTCATGTGCATCACTTCCTGTTGTACACATCACTTAGACAGGGACACAGATATTTACACACCTGCACAGTATGGGTTTGTGGGATTGAAATTGAGAGGAAATTCATGGGACACCTAGAAAACAAACATGATAAATACTGTAGAACACAAACTCTGTTTTTGTCTTAGTAACGATGATAAAACACAAGCACATCATTTAACTTACCTGCCAGTTGGGTGGAATCTGAGCACCAAAACCAAACGCAGGAAACATTTTGTCACTGTAGGAGGTAAAAGACAGTTGTGAGGGTTATTCTACACACAGATTTGACTGTATAATAAATTAAAATGCCTCTACCTGTCATAATCTTGGACCACAAGACCGACTGACCAGATGGCTGACAGATACTCGTTCACACCCTGAGGACTGATGTAGTGTAAGGAGTCCGGTGACCTCGGGTCTCCGTTTGAGCCAGTGAAGTCCACACCCACCTGCAGGAGACACGAGGAGTCACACACCACAACCAACAAATTTCTGGCTAATCAGGAACGTTCTCAGAACATTGGCTAACATTCTTTAAAAGTTCTCTGTAAAAGTAATTAAAAAGCTTAAGTTTATTCTTAAGTTACAAAACTAATAAATGTTTAAATAATGTTCTTATAATCAAACAATAATGTTAAAACAATGTCTAAAAACTGGACATTTTGAGTCCCAGTACTTTCAAAATAACGTTCATGTTTTTTTACCTAATGGAAACATTCTTTAGTTGTCTTCAGAGAAAATGTGAAACTTACGATGAAATTTATCTGACATCCACCCATGATGTAGTCTAGGAAGGTGTATTCTCTGACGATCTGAGGAACGAAACACAACCACACCACACAGTTTTACACCGAGCGTATCGCGGGATGCTGAGAATTAAAGGTGGAAATTAAACATTACCTGACAAACTTTCACGCTCACGATTCCAGAGTTCTTATAGTGTTTCTTCTTCTGCTTTTTCTTGCTGTTGATGCACTCAAACTCAGCCTGCAGGACAGAAAACAACCTCTTTAGTTCAGACGGTTTCCTGTGCAGCCAGAACTCGTTCTCTTAGCAGAGTCTCACCGGAGCGGCGCGGGACGCCTCCTGCAGACGCTTCATGTTGGTCTCAAAAATCCCAATTAAATCATGAGACCCATCGTTGTCGTAATCGTAGCACTCAACCTGAAGAAGATCCAAAACACAGAAGGTGATTCGCTCGCTCGCCCAGAGAGACAGAAGAGACGTGAGTGAGGGTGGAGAGAGAGAGAGAATCAGAGAGAGGTCATGCAAACACACCACCAAACAGAACCATAGATAACCAGAGATCTATGAGGGTCCTCACCAACACAGAACTAGCAGGACCCCACGCATCACGCTGTTATGACGACTCCACAGGGATGGATGGAGAAACGATTTTCTGTCTCCACTATCTGCTCTTCATTAGGTTACAAACGTCTCACGGAACGTTCAAAGAACATTTGAGCATCAGAGCTTTCTGTGAACGTTACTGTGACTGCCTGTTTTGCTTAGTAGTGATCAGTGTGTTCAGTGGCTTAGTTTGTGCACATTTATGTATTTTTATTATCCAGTTTTATATAATTTAATCCAGTTTAATACATTTAATCTAATATAATTATAAAGGTACACTATGCAGGATGTACAAATAATTAATAACGTACGACTTTGGACTCATGAAAATAATTTCTCTCTGCTAGAAGTGTGTGCTGGTCAAGCTGAAACGTTGTGTTTACAAACACAATGACCCAAGAGTGTTAAACAGAGTGACCCAGTCAGTTTAGTAGATGAGAGGCGATTAATGATGACCTCATTCAGGGGCGACACTGAAAGAATAGCTCCTTCTACTGAACTATGAAGGACACACCAGCTATTCAATGACACACAGCTTAAGACAGCAACACACACACTGATGAAAATACCTGTTCCTTTCCCGGCACTGAGCTGCCTTTAAAGATGATTTAGCAGAAAAATGACATGAATGCAAGTCATGAATGCACCAAAAAACCAACAAGCGGCCTCTCCCACAACTGCAAACAACAAGAGTTTAACTGCCGCCACAGCTATGCCAACAATTAATGATTGTTAATAGATCAGAATTAATCAGGCCAGCGTTTTAAAGAGAACTTGTGTTTAGCAACATTCCTAAATATCTTTCACAGCAATAAACCGCAGATCAAACTCTACAGACACTTTACCTTGATTGGTTTCTCCAGGTTCCCTCCGCAGAGAGACTGAAGAGATGTTTTAAATGGTCTCCAGCAAGGGTTTAAGTTGTTCTTCACCACCTAGTGTAAAAGATAACCGTGTTCACAGTAAATGGAGGTTTAGCATCCTGCGGGAGTTGGGTTGGGGCAGAACGTACCTCTGTTCGGTGAGCCAGCTGCCAGCCCGTTTCCGTCTGTCTGTAAAATTCCAGGTAGGGATCCGACTTTCCAAAGAAATCCTGGAGAAAAAACATATTTAGACAATGTCTGGATTCTAGTAGAGAAAAACAACACACAGCAAACCTGTTGTTACCTTGTTGTCCAGTTTTCTGGCCTCAATCTCAAAATTCACAACCCTGTTGTCCTTGATTTCTTCTGCGCTGATCTGAAGCAAATAAATGTGTTTAAATGTACTGAAAACAGACCATTACATTTTAATGCCGTACAGTCATAACTGGATATTAACAAATCAATTGTTTCAACAGCAGTTACAGCAATACAGGAAATAAACCATCACCAAACCACCTCCGTGTCTTCATGTTATTTCTGCAGAATGAATGTTATGTTGAATTTTTACCGTAATTGTTCCCTTTCCTGCAGGTTTTTTGTTCTTCAGCACTAAAGGTCGTGTCAGCTTACTGCTGGAAACAATCTGGGGAGGAATTTATTAAAAAACACTCTTCACAAAATGCCCCAACTAACATTTTCAGTTTGTTTCCTCAGTTTAATTTTTTATTAGTATTTTAACCATGAATCTGGATCTGTCTCACCTGACCCAGCGAGCACTCCAGCTCTCCCAGGAAATCATCATCGCTCAAATCAAACGTTTTATTGTCGATGTCATACAGGCTGAATCTGAGCTTCTGAACTAACTCAAAGTAGTAGTCCACCAAAAACTTCTTGGCAAATTTTGGGTTCAGGCAATTCTTTACCCTCTCTGTGCGATCAACCTACGAAATAACAATGACGTTTTACAACTTCATCGACGTTTGAGACGCTCTTCATGAGCAGCAGGTGAAATGAACTGACCTCAAACCACTGGTTCTCAGAGGAGTTCATGTGGAGCACACACAGAGGGTCCGACTTGGAGCCCACATCCATGTCCAGCAGATTTTCACAGGAGACCGTCAGCTCCACTTTAGTCACACACGGCGTGGCCATTGTGACTGAACTGTTTACATGGAAACATGACATTGGAAATAGCGTTACGACTGTGGCATGGAAACTGAAAGTGTTTTTGTGGAGTTTACCAAAACCATAACACTGGCAAACAGTTGTATTATGAATAGACAAGCTGTTCCACACAGAAAAAACAATGTGGTTACAACTGCTTATATACATATATACAGTTACATAGTTATGTATCTTAATAATTTCTTTATTGTTAGATCTTATTCTAGTTAAGAGGTTCGGTCTGATATGAGCAGAACAAACCCAACATGCTTTGCACAGATACTTCTCACACTTCCTGTTTGTTTACCTGGATAAACTTGTCAAAACACATTATGACTTAATTAAACCTACAGCCTATAGCTATATACTAAACCTATAGTTCTATACTAAACCTATAGTTCTATACTAAACCTATAGTTCTATAGTTCTATACTAAACCTACAGTTCTATACTAAACCTATAGTTCTATACTAAACCTATAGTTCTATAGTTCTATACTAAACCTATAGCTATATACTAAACCTATAGTTCTATAGTTCTATACTAAACCTATAGTTCTATACTAAACCTATAGCTATATACTAAACCTAAAGTTCTATAGCTATATAATATATATACAATCACTTCATCTTTAATGTAACCCTGTGGTGATTATATAACGTCACGCTATAAAGGCATACATCAGAAACAGACGTATGTACGTGTATGTAAACGTGATGAAGGTCTATGGAAGCAAACACGCCATCTGCCCCGCGGTGACGTCACTGACATGTAGCAAATTGTTCCGTTGCCCCCCTCCCGCCCTAAACACACCCACCGTTAACGCTGTTGCCCGCCCGTGGTTACGCGGTTTAGGCCCAACTAACCCAACACTCAAATGACGCAATCACGCAGTGTTACTGACAGTGACGTCACTTTCTTGCAACATTACGTAATTCGACAAACGGATCCATTATTACCGCCGGATTATGTCGTTCCTCACACAAAACTAACCGACCGCCTCACCTCTGTCTGTTGTGTCGGTTGTTAGCAGTTTCGCTTTAGCCCGGTTCCGTTCGGTCCGCGTCTGGGCGTCGTTCCGTTTGCAGCAGCTGCGACGGATGCAAATACGGTAACGGAGCTTCCCAACGCGTCAGGTCCGTGTACGAGTAACGCGAGTGTTTTGACGCGTGTCGGACCGCGAGCGTTGCGTCGCCCCCGCTGCGCACAGAGCTGGTCTGCGCATGCGCGGTTCGACGCGACAGCTCCGTTGGGTTTAACCACAGCAACTAGTCGTGTCAACATGTGCTAAGTGTACATTTATAAGAACTGTTACGGGGTAAATGTTATGATTGTGTATTTTACTTTAAATGATTTACACAGAATTATAACAGAAAACACCAAGTATTGAAACACTTAGTTCACAAGCACAAGACATCTCAGGATTCAAGACATCTCAGGATTTACAGAGCAGAAAATCATCATCATCTTCACAGATTCACCCGTTTAAACTGCACAAACGTTTAAAAGCACATTTAAACATTTAGAAAGTAAGTGTTCAGACATATTTATTCAGTACTGTATGTACAATATTCATGTTTTGCGCTGGTGTGTGTGAACAATGACTGCATAACTTTGACTCAAACGAGCTCCTCTGAAATGACATTAACTCTCGTAACATGGATTGTTTTCTAAGTCCTCAAACATTTCAAAGATTCAATCCGTTTTGAATATAAAACACTTTAAAGTGAGCGTCGGCAGACTTGTGCTGGAGATATAAAACACACGGGGACTGTGATACATGGCAGGCAGAACCGCTGAAGGCAGGGAGAGCAGCGGTCGGGCCACTAGCAGGAAGTGGACATGCCGCACATTGTCTTCAGGTGCTCCAGATCTTTCTTGAGTTTCTTGTTCTGGTTCTCTGTCATGGCGAGGCGGTTCTCTAAGCTCTGCACGTACTGCTTTCTCCTGCGCCTGCACTCTTTGGCTGCCACCCTGCAGAAGCAACACGGGCACACGCACACGCACACGCACACGCACACACACACACGCACACACACACACGCACACACACACGCACGCACGCACACACACACACACACACACACACATTCACTGGCTTTGCAGCACCAGCGCGACACGACCATGCAGCTGTCACCCTTATTAACTGTTGCGAGCGGCGGTGGCTGGACGTGAAAAGCGTATTTGCCAGATCTGTAAACGGAAGTCTTTAGTTTGTGTTGCTATTCGGTTTTGTGACTGTACAGATCTTTGAGGGCTTTGAGTTCTTCGATCAGTGTCTTGTTTTGTCTTTCGAGTACAGCGACTCGGTTCTCGAGACATTTGACATATTCTTTCTTCTTCCGACGGCATTCCCGGGCCGCTTCCCTGGAAGCAACAACAGAGAGACTCTGTAAGCAGGGGTAAATCGTACATTTTGCCCCGCCGAGTGCAGAGCATCACGTGTGGGACAGAGGAACATGCGCCACATAAACCAGGCTGACCAGCTGCACAGATTTTCATGCACAATGATAACACGTTGAGGGTGTGATTGTTGTGATTAGTTTGAATGGGGATGTCGGGTTAACAGGAAGTCGTGTCTGTGATTTCCTGCTGTTAGGCTGCAGAGGAGGGTCAGGCTGTTGGGAAATACCTGTTCTTCATCAGGCGGAGTTCCCTCTTGCGTGACGCCTCGTCTGACAGGTGCTGAGGGCTGGGCAGGGAGCCAGGCGAGCTGCCTAAACCCGGGGAAAGGCCAGAGGTGGGAGAGCGAATCTGATACGCAGACATGTCTCCAGTGGTGGCTGCAAAACCCACAAACAAGTTTATGCAGAACAGCTGAGAGTTCAATACTTTCATTTTATTCTTATCCTGGATATTTTGCATGACTGACATCTTTAAATACCTTTATTTAAAACAATAACACAACCTGTCGTGCTCGCTGACATGCCTGTGTTAATAATAATCAGTATGTATTATTGCTTTTGTACAGCAGCAGTGTGTTCTGTCACTCCTCAGACATGCTGGTGACCTCTAGCTGTAATTGTGGCTTGAGAATTTAAACTGCTAATCTCTCTCAGACAACATCTAATCTGTGAGATGGTTAATCTGAGATGAGTATTCGTGTCAAATATATACCAGATAAGAATAGCTTTAATACATTTACATCTGATGTAAACAGGCATCATATACAAATGACTATTTAATGTGAGAGTAACAGATAATCAGAAAAGACAAATTGGACATCACATGGAGCCCATACTGAAGTCATGAGTCTATGAATACAACCATGTACTTGTGTCAATTAAAGCAAATATCTGTCTGGACACAGCTGACTAACACAGCCGTGTAGTGCGCACAGATCTACAAGCAGCGAGGATATAAACTGATTCCCCTCCTGACACCACACGTGACGGCAATCTCGTTCTGATGAAAACAACACTGACACGGTTTCCTCCCCTTCACTATAACCACAAATGACACACAACTGTAACTAACGGTTGACAGTCACAACTTAGACAAACAAACATGTCAGATGAAGGACAGCAAAACAAAGTTTTGCCCTGACTTAAATACAAATAAATAATTTAGCATTGTATTGTTATCAGTGGCTCTGCAGCATATGCAGGGGTAAATTTCAGTCCATGCCTTTGACTCTCTTTGTCTCCGTGGAAACTGTGGCGTATTATCTAAGAGATGATTAATCTGAAAGTCTTGCTCTCGCTGCCTGTAATCTCTGCATGACTCCACTGACGTCAGCGCACATCTTATTTGCTCTTCAGCATGTACATTTCCCTGCTGGTGTCTGGTTCCTGGAACACGGTGACGTCAGCTGCTGTGTGAGTGGGCAGCGCATTCAAGCGTTTCAGAGAGAGAGAGAGGGGGGGAGAGCGAGCGGGTGAGCGAGGGTTTAGAGGAACCAAACAGGAAGGAAAAATTCACTTACGTAAAAATGTCAAACTTTCAGCCTGTTGCATAAAGTGACTTTTCACATGAAGAATGCGACAAAACGTGTGCATGGAGCGCTTGTTTTCTCTGAACCATCTCTGTCTGTCTCGAACAAACGCACCAGCAAAACAAAGTTTGTTTGTTTGCTTGTGTCAAATTTGCCATGTTTTTGTCTGCCGGTGTTATCTGCACCTTGTCAAACCATAGCTGTCATTTTCAAACTAACCAATCCGGCAGAAACAACAAATATCCACCGCAGTAACTGAGATACCAAATTTAAACACAACCTTTACACAATTTTAAAGCAAATACCTCATTTTAAAAGCAGGAGAAAAACTCATAAGCAAGTAAACACAAAGCAGACATACCTGATTCAGTCTCATCTCCAGTCACAGCCATTTATAGTGAACTAAGAGCTAGCCTGCGTCTCTCTGCTGTCAGTATCCAATGCTGCCTGAACCACAGGCTAAATGTGTAGTCACTCTCAGGCTATTGACATCACTATGACATCATTAGCCTCCTGATGTCAGTAACGCAGCGGCTCCGGGAGCCGCCCCCTCCCCCATCTTTCACACACCCAGCTGGACAAATGGATTCTACACAAGCAGCTGTGAATGTTTAGATGGATTCATCTACAATATTACGGCTGTTTTCTTCTTTTATCTAACATGCTGACATGTAATGAAGATTTCTGTGCTTTCGGAGAGGCTGTGATTATTATTTTATTGTGTGTAAATCACACAGAACCTGTCAAACACAGGTCATACTTCACCCAGCAATGACAGAAAAAGATGTTTATAATAAAAAACTCCATCACCATTAAAAAAAATGCATTTTTGATAATAATTAAATGTGCAAATTTGATTTTTCTTATGTAAAATGTGCTAAAATTGTACCTGGATATGTTTATGTGAACAACACCCATGTATTTATTTGGCATGTATGTATACGTTTAACTTTATTTAATAAAATACTTTAGCCTTTAAGCTTAGAATGTAACCATGGTAACCCAACTGATGTCACACTTCTATATATGGCGTTCTATCAAATAAAATGCAGTTCAAGTGAATGAGACAGATGATGAAGTCATTACCCGAACTCAAGCCCATCTCGTCCGGCCGGATGTAGGACTGACCTGCAGGTCTGGAGTGGACGGCGCATTGCATCATGGGAGTTCCAGGGCAGGGGTTTCCTCTACTCATTGTGAACGGTCCATATCTCTGCTGGCAGGGGATAAACTGGACACTGCCGCTGTGGTTGAGAGAAACTTCAGAGTAATAAAACAAACGTCATGTGAGGACAAGCCTTTATACTTCTGGTTTGTCAAAGACAATAACATCTGAAATCGTCTAGATGTGAAAGAACATGTTTAGCTGGTAAGTCTCACTGTAGGGGGTGGAGCCATCAAACGTTTGTTCTGCTGGTGGCTGATCTTCTGGAAGACCACTCAGATCTGACCTGCTGCATCTGCTGGGCAGCTCCAGTTTCTCAGGAGAATCGGGCAGATGTTCACACTTTTCATCCTTACAAACCATTGATGGAACCTGAGGACAAATCAAAAGCCAGGTGTACTGCGTGAGTGAGTGAATATAAGAGTAAAAAGATGCTTGAACAGACAGACAGATTGCTGTTGTGTGTGACTGCAGTTAAAAGGTTACCTGAGCGAATGACGGGGGGGTCTCAGGTTGAATTATCTCACAGGGACCCATGGGCAGCTGTACCCGGGTCATAACTGGACTTCCTGTCGGGTTGCTGCCTAACAATGTCTGCAAGTCCAGTAAATGTTCATTTGATATCATGTGGACTAGACTGTTATTTAAACAGTTGCCAAGACTCACCTGTGATTAGCGCTGCCTGCTTAGCAACACAATGATAGTTTGTATTATCATGGGCTGTTTATCATTAACTTACCCGTGAACCCGGCCCAGACCGAACCTGCCGCCCCGCATCCATGCTGAGACTAGAGACAAAACAACCATCATGTGTGGCCTGATCGATGAACAACCCATTCATCAATCGATCAGTTTGATCGGGGCAAATGTCAGAACTGATATCCACCACACAAACCAATCGGGTTTCGTGAATGTTGTTCGCAACCTAAGAATAAACATCGATGGACTAGCAACTAAACTAGCATCTGGTGACGTGATCTAGCGCTCTCTGACGTCACATGACGTTACCTGTGGGTTAGTGGTTTCCTAATGGAAACATTTAGGTTCAATCCTATTCAGACCGAGAACCGCAGCTAACGGGAAACGTTCGTCTAACGTTAAGGTAACGCTTTCGAAACGAGGAGGTGAAGCAGACTGTCGGTTGGACGTGTTTTTGGTTGTTCTTACGCCACAGGTGTTAGAAACACGTTTAACTCTGTTAACTTTACTGCATCGTGCGGTTTCTTACCTTATTTATGTGAGAAATGTGTTAAAACTACAAGACGAGGGGACCGCGGCAGGTGTGCGCGTGCACGATCATCTAACGGTCACTTCCATCCATCGGTTTGAACGTCAATCGACTCGCGCGCATTACAAACACACGCAAATTAAACAGTGAATAAACTACATGTAAAGAGTTTATAATATAATATATAATGTGAATTATTGTTGTTATCGACATCCGTTGAGTTTTTTAATGTTTTTTTTAATACTTTATTATCTGTATATAGTGTCACGCACGCGCCTGGGTGCATGCCGACATCTAGTGGCAACGTGAGCGCGCGCAGAGCATCACTTATAGGGTTGCGATGTAATAATAAAAATAAAACACAATAGTAACAATTTGAGACTATATTTGAGACAGAAATCCCTTTAAATTAATAGTTTCGACTTTAAAACTTAAAGGTTTCCATAATTTAAGTCTGAGAAATGATCCTATATTAAACCTGTATTAGGTATAAGGTGTATATAAGGTATTTTAGCAATACTAATATACAAGCATTAAAACAGAAGTACATGTTTGGTTCAGCATACAGTTCTGTATAATGGCATTATATAGGCATTATATGAGATCATTCGACTGAAGTGTTTCACATGACTGCTGAGGGCACAAGAAAACTCCTTATTATTGTATTTATTTTTTGGTATTTCTTGAAAATACAAAACAAAAACACATTAAACATTACAAAACATTCTTTAAACGAAGTGACATAGGCAATGAATGAAGTAAAAAGACAATGAAATTCAATCAGTTATGGAATAATATTGAGGTAACAAGCAATGTAGAGTTTTGGGTTCATAATAACTAAGTAACTCAAATTCACCCCCTTAAAGTTTACCAGTAGTGTTAACAAATAAACTTAATTGTTTTCTTTTTTTATTAACCACATAAACAGTTAACCATTTAAACGTTACAGTTTAGCAGTGATTCCAATGTTAAATCTCTCGGTGAGCCTTTTAACATGTTAAGAAACTAAACCAGAGGTACACAAATAAGTATAGCATGCTCTCAGCACCAGTACAGCTCAACCAACCAGTTTATATTCACACACAGGCAATTAGTGCAACGATTAACTGCAGCGAGAGCGTGTAGATAAAACAAATCAAATAAAACCAGCCATCCGAGGCAAAAACTGTAAAACCCGACACAGAAAACAGCAGCACAAACACAGCGTGACCCACAGAGGACGAACTGTGTTCTGCTTCAGCCCCTTAAACTAAAACCAGGACAATAAACCAGAAGAAATAACTTTTTTTTTTAAATGCTAACGTTATTAATATTTTGTATGAGTTCACAATTAAGACATTGCATTGAATATACAGTTGTTTTGTCCCCATCCCTTTTGGATTTTTGCAGGAGTTTAATGCTGATGAAATCGCATCTATCACAGCTGGTAGAATCGGTTAGCGCTATTGTTTCTTTCTTCTTTTAAATATATACATGCATTCAATATGTTTTCCGATAAAAACTAATTCCTCAACTAACTCTCATCCAGTTTCACGAATTAAACATTTTTAGCTAAAAACGGCGAGACAGTTCACACAACATAAATCAGCGTGAAGAGTTTGTCTTTTCTTCGGCAGCGAGAAATGAGTGACGCGTACGAAGTAATGGAGCCAAACTGGGAAGATTCTCTTTCCCAATCCGGTGATTCCATTCATCTGCCAACTGAGTCGGATTCACATTATGTTTGGAAGGAAGAGCAACTGGCTGAGAACAGTGTCAGCTCCAATTGTAAAAATACTGGACAGTGAGAATGCATATCTACCATCTTTTGACCTGAAGACAACAAAGACAATTACCAGAACAAAACCAAAATAAACGTTCATTATCTCTGTCGCTATCCAATGGCCCCAAAAGTAAACAAGTTACATTAATAACAAAATATGAAACTAAGTTGGGTTTCATGTATTTTAGAAAGCAAACTCAAACTTCTCACATGTGACACAACTGCAGATATGTTTAAACACACAAAAATTCACGTTTCATGTTAAAGTTTGACTTTTTGGGGCCACTGTGGAACATATGCTGGGTTTGCACTTACAGCACCTGTCGCGTTCACCACTGCGGGGGCACGTAACTGTAGGTGGGTGTCGCTGGTGGGCGGTACGTGGGCATCGAGGGGTGGGGCGCGACTGGGGTCGGGGAGTGAGTAGTTAATAACGTTCCTGAGGAGGAAAATACACAAAATAAGACCGAGTATCCGAGAGAACATTTAAAAGTATCTAACCCTAACCCTAGGAACCCTAGGTTAGGAAAGCATCCGAGAGAACATTTACATTGTTTACTTTTCTACAAACACTCGACTCACCAGCTGACATCGCCATGGTAGTGCCTCCAACCATCCCCATGGCGACTCCATTAGGGCGGGGAGGAGGAGGAATGGGAGGGGCATACATGGCTGCTGGCATCCCATTGGGCTGCACCACTGTCGTATGATGAATGACATGGGGCGGGGCAGCATAAAGGGGCTGTGTGTAGTAAGTGCCTTGCTGCTGTGAAAATAACAGTCAAGGTCTTACATTAGTGACACTAGTACACTAGTAAGACCTCATAAGACTCAGTTAAGTCCCCTTACCTGTGCATAGGGGTTCTGCTGGGGGTAGGGAGTTCTCACAGGGTAGACAGCTGCAGAATACGGGTTGGGTGATGAAGAATAGGGGGGTACAGCACCAGTTGTTGGGGAGCAGGACATTTTGAAAGGTGTCCCGGGTGCATAACCTGCAGGGATGACAACTGATTGTTTGATTCGAACACTTCTAATTTGACAGCCACGCTGTTGCCTTTAAGCTTTGAGTAGACCAGAATAAACAAAGCAGAAAAATAAAACAAACAGTAACACGTTAGATAAAGGCAGTATTTTTATCTCACCCGTTGGAAAGGCTGGGTTAGTACCGGGGTACATGCTGGGGGTATATGCAGGAGCTGCTGTGGCGTAACCCACAGGAAACCCAGCTGTAGACAGACACAAAAATCACAGCAATGAAGAATTAAACTGAAGAGCTGTCAAGTGTTTAATCACAGGCATTACGGCTGTGTGACAGCGAGGCTGTTCTTCGGTTACCTGGGTATCCGATTCCTTTAGCGTTGGCATAAGGAACCCCTGATGATGCAGGGCTATAAACAGGGTTCATAATGATGAAGATCAGCACCTCTGAGGAGGAGGAAGACACAAATTTAAGCAAAGATTCAAAAAGATCCTCTACTGCTACCATCTCATGGAAATTACTTCTTTTTT
>JBAJNP010010093.1:0-17008 GCA_036877545.1 Yasuhikotakia modesta | reverse complement strand
TTAAATCGTACAGCATTTATTTATGGCGTCACTTAAATCTTACAGCATTTATTTATGGCGTCACTTAAATCGTACAGCATTTATTTATGGCGTCACTTAAATCATACAGCATTTATTTATAGTGTCACTTAAATCTTACAGCATTTATTTATGGTGTCACTTAAATCTTACAGCATTTATTTATGCATTTTTATAACACATTTTGTTATAATAATAGTTATAACAAAAATAATTGTAGTGATTATATTTATAGCATTATATAAACGTCTTTGAACTTACCCAGATCCACTACTAGTTATTTAGTGTATTACTCAAAGCATAGACAAGGCATGTCATGAACATGGTTTTATTTATATATATATATATATATTTATTTACATACTGCATAGCTTCAGGTTACAGGCTATAATCATATAAATGATTTGCATTTGATTGTGTGCCGCAAGCTGCCACAAATGAACTATAATATTATTAATAATGAAATGAGGCATGTATCTATTCGCTTAAAAAAGTACATTCACAGTCTGAAGGATTGGTCACGTCAAATATCAGGCTGACAAATCCAAACATCTCACTGAAGTGCAACTAACCTAGAAAACGTTTTTGTACTAAATACTTCAACAGATACAATGCAATAGGTCTTCTAGTAGGAAGTCTGATCTCATGTTAACAAATGTGAAAAGGAAATTGACCAATCAGCATCAGACAGTAAAATTCCAAGGCATCACAACTTTTAACAGGGGCCTTTAGAAAAAAAAACACTGAAAAAATGGATGTTGGGTTAGTATGTACAATAAAACACATTGTTAAACAAATGTTTAAAAGCACTTTGGAATGAAAACATTTGGTCCTGCTACATCCACAGAAATCCACATCCACATGTGCATTTCATGAAAATAATCTTGTGTAGTCACCAAGCTTATAGTCAGGAGGTATTTTAATTTCCTGCTTATTTTGTTTTTAACAAAACATGTTCATTACTGCTTCCATTGCGCACAAACGACGTTTTCAAAATAAAGGGAATTATTGCGTGATGAATGCTGAAGGTTTGACCCAACTTCTAATAATCAATAACCGTAAAGGCAAACAAACAGATGAGCCCTGATCTGCAGTCTTCACACGATCTGCTTTAAGACTGACTATATATGACAAAACAACTGATACTGACAGCTACTGCCCAGAACTCTCTTCAACAAATTCGAACTGCATTACAGGCATTAAATAAAATGCTCTTTTGATAAAGTACATATAGTTAAGCTGAAATTGCTATACATGATACAGAAGTCAAGTGCATTTGCCACAACACATCCTGTATTAGCGCTAGTACAAACTAAATTGAATACTGAAATACTGAAAAACAAGCATAATAATAATGTACAGTAAAATTAATCGAGGCCTAAGGCTGGTTTGGTCTTATGAGGTACAGTAACATATATAATACTCCTATGCTTTATAAGTATTCTAAATATGCTTAGAAATGGATAACTATGGATAGTTAAGGGACGTTATACATTTTTGGTAAATTATGCATTTCTTTAAAGCTTAATTACCTCTATATTTGCATAAACAGCAACCTGGAACAAATCAAATGATGCATAGCAGTGAAGTCACACTAGATTTATCTAGATATTGACATAACAGTCTGTCATGCAATACATAAAACATGTAAATATGCAGTTGACATGGAAACGTGTGTAAAACAGCCCTTGCACAGATAATACAAGAAAAATATATTGATTTTGGTTGTTCTGCAAAGCATTACTGTGGCCTTAAGCCTAAAAATATGGATGAGAGACTGTTTGCTCTGTAAGAAAAGGCACGACTTGTGTTCCTGGTCTTTTGGGTTATTCAGTGAACAGAAGCAAAACTATTACACATTGCTTGGGTAAAATTGTGAAAAGCTCTACAAATCTGTGAAAACATCATGATTTTATGTCAACAGACCTAGACGGGCCAGTTTGGCTGACAGGAATGAATGCAGTACGAAAACCACTGGTTTTGGCCCAGAGTGAAGCTCAAAAACCTATAGGAATAAAAAATAGAAAATAAACTTTACAGAATAAATAGAATGTCGGTACGGGACTATAATGAAACCTGCATGATAAAATCAAACTTTTCATGCGTCACATAAGCACATCCTGAAACACTTTCCTGCAGAATTTGAAATGTTAACAAATTAGGACTTCTCTATTCATTTAAATTTGGAATCACCGAACACTGCAACAGTGCCGTCCAAAATAAAGCATTTAAACTGCAAAGCATCAAAATTAACTTAACTTAACATGAGGGACAATATACATCCAGCTGGTATGATTTCAAAAAACAATCCCAACATGGCAATCAGGACATTCATTTAACCTGCCCCCTGAATAAGTAACTGACATGAGATACTCATTTGAAATATTTTACGACCTCATGGCCTCTTGTAAGCAAAGATAATTTTAATAATGCAGAAGGTCTCTTTGTGGAATAACAAAGTATTTCATTCACCCCTGTCTTTAGAAACATCAGTAGAAAAAGTCCAACCTGGTCTCATGGCAAAAAAAGATCTTTCGAGAAATTTTACCAAATATTATCTTAGGTTTTGCCTAAATCACACAGCTATTAGAAAACAAGCATGTAGGCTCAACCCTGAATCTAACATTCTTCAAAAACATAAGATTTTATGAATTCATCACAATTTGCTAAAATATGAAATGTCACGGTGTTGTCGGTGTAATGGTGGCATTACCATCTCGCCCTCTGGACAACCGAAGTCCAGGTACAGATTCCTGACACCATCGTCTGCAGACATCTTCAGACGCTCATATGGGAAGTGAAAGAGCACCGATTGGCCGGACTCACGTGTCACAGTAAAACCTCGCTCATAGTGCAGGATCAGACACACGTCCTGTCGGTTTAGAACACAGCCTGACAGGAACACCATTAATGACAATGGGTTACAGTAAAAATTATACTCATGTTGTACAAACAAAACTGAATTTTACCCATTCAATACTGACCTACCCCTGAGATTAAACAAATATCCAAAACACATCAGGTCCAATCCTCTGAATCACTATACTCTTATGTACATATCACTCTCTCCCCTCAGTTTTCTATACAATCAACAGTGTACAATATTTGTGTTCTAACTTTCCTTGAGATTTTTATTAAATGCTTAGTTTATATTCATTAAGTAACCAAAACAGGGTAACAACTTCTTTTAGAACAACACAGAACACACACCTATAGAATCTGTACACAGAACACACACCTATAGAATCTGTACACAGAACACACACCTATAGTATCTGTACACAGAACACACACCTATAGTATCTGTACACAGAACACACACCTATAGAATCTGTACACAGAACACACACCTATAGTATCTGTACACAGAACACACACCTATAGAATCTGTACACAGAACACACATCTATAGTATCTGTACACAGAACACACACCTATAGTATCTGTACACAGAACACACACCTATAGAATCTGTACACAGAACACACACCTATAGAATCTGTACACAGAACACACATCTATAGTATCTGTACACAGAACACACACCTATAGAATCTGTACACAGAACACACACCTATAGAAACCTCTTTAATGAGCTCTGCAGCCGAATGAGCACCTTGCACCAGCGCTCGTGTCCACGTGGACAAATCCCAGTGTGTTTCCACACGGAAAATGTGGGACTCTATACCTCGACCTGTGCCTGTACGTGTGGCAAACATCAAATCACCACCCAGAGCCGGAGAGCTGCGGACACTGCCGGAGTGAACCAGCCTACAGACAAAAGCACAAACTGTTCTTAAAGACCAGTGAAACCTGTCAAAATACAGTCAACATGGAATGATGTGCTCAGCCCACTGAACTGGACTGAACACTGAACTGAGACAGATTCTTGGAAACCATGTATGAGTTCACCCAAGTTATCATATATAAATGAACACTTACACATGCAATGATGTGCAGTTATATGTTCTTAACAGAATAGCTGATGCAAACATTCTCCCATCTTTACTCACCCACATCCCAAATGTGTCTCACATATTTACATTTTCATTTTTCTTAAATCTGTAGCTACAAACAATCTAAAGGGAGTTTGGAAATGTTACCCAAAAACTGAACATACAGCCATGATAACAAAAATCCAACTCTGGTGTATTTATTAATAAATGTGGCAACATTAAAGTGGTCGACCCAATACCTACATTATGAAAATGTCTCGTTTAGGAATTGGGGCTAGGTTGTGACATCATAAGCATAAAGTTAGTCAATCATAACGTGGGCTTTTACATACAGAAAATAACAGCAGAAAAAGCTACACAGACACATGAATATGAACACAGGGAGTTTACCGTGTAGCAAGCAGAGGGTGTGTGAGGAGCGGGGTGGCCCAGGTCTCATATGCCCAGGGCACTGACTGGAACAGAAGGATATCTTTCTCTGTTAGTGCCATCAGCACCCGTTTGTACTGATGTCGGCCTCCGTCATCCAGCTAAACACAAACACACACAGTCTGCTAACAGTGGCTTTATGTCACGTTTTTGTGCAGACACCAGCTGCAGCTCTGAAGCAGTGTGAGTGTGTGTGAGTTACCTGCTCGGCCAGCCAGCCGATATGCTTGAGTGTGCAGTGTGGGATGGTGCTGCTGAGGAAGGAGTTGATGAGACTGAGTGTTTGTGGCAGCAAAGCAGCGATGTTTGTGTGAATGGCTGTGAACCAGGAGTGAGCGCTTGCCCCATCTTTACACCTCAACACTACAGTGTGCTGTCCGTCCGGAGAGTGAAGCTCCAACAACCTGGACAAGACAAATCAAACTTCATCACCTCACAAACATTCAGCCCTTAGGAAAACAAACCAATGTGATGTCTCATACACTGTGCAGCTTGGTTCTATTGGTCCAGAACCAAACAATACATAAAATGATACATTTAGCCCTGGTTCATTTAGTGTTTGCACTGGCATTTTTTAAGACCACACCTATACCACCTTATAAGGAAATGGTCACAACCTGATTGGTCAGCTTTTATGACATATTTTGTGATGAACTTGGATCTAAAACAAGGCTGTGTTCTGGGCTAAATGTGCTCATTAAACGCATGTAAATATTTCACCAGCTGAGAACTCAGTTTAATGGAGTCGGGCTTCAATATAATGAGGCAATATCCCTAAAGCCCTGAAATGAGCTTTTTTTTAACACACACACACCTGTTTTCTAGGTCAGGCATGGTGAGATTTCGGCTGATGAAGCTCATTTTGAGAGGAATGACCTTCCTGTCGTAGGTGACGCTGCTGTTGGGCGACTCGTCGCCACTGCTGAGTTTTGGGGACGTCTGAAGTCGGCCATCCCAGGGCAGGTCAGGGCTCACGGAGGACTTCTTAAACAAAGGGGATACCTCCTGGATGTACTTCACTGCACACAACACATACCAGCTGAACTCAACACCTCTCACAACTGACAGATGAGTGTCTGTATCAGGGAATAACATCATTATACCAGTCAAAAACAAACATCTTAAAATTACATATTATTCTCACTCAAAAATAAGTGTAATTATTAGGCATACCTGCTCCAAAACTAATATCATTACACTAGTGTTTACAGGGGAAAAACCAGAAGACATTCAGTGTATGTCGTGCACAGCGTTGTGCGTTAGAGCAGAACTGGTGGTCAGCAGGACATAAATCTGTACACGTGGACACATTTTACACGCTTGAAATGTGTAATTCTCAT
This sequence comes from Yasuhikotakia modesta, assembly GCA_036877545.1. Classification (NCBI taxonomy): domain Eukaryota; kingdom Metazoa; phylum Chordata; class Actinopteri; order Cypriniformes; family Botiidae; genus Yasuhikotakia; species Yasuhikotakia modesta. The sequence goes on along the minus strand of JBAJNP010010093.1, from coordinate 11,265 downwards.
ACACACTGTACGTGTACATACACGTTTAACCACAAACAACGTGTAACTTTCATGCCGTTATTACTGACGAAAGGTTCTTGGAGACTGTATACATCTTGGAGGTCTGCACGGCCCAGTTAAATCCCCGCGGCTCGCGTGATCGTCTTACCCTCCAGCGTTACTTCCTTTCCGGCTTTCTTCAGCGCCTGCACCGCCGCGTCGTGCGTGGCGTCGCGGAGGTCGCTGCCGTTAACGGACAGGATCGCGTCACCGACGCGCAGAGCTCGACTCTGATCCGCAGCCAAACCGGGGAAGATCTTTGAAATAAGGATGGGCATGCGGTTCTCCCGGCCGCCTTTGATACTGATCCCCAGCCCGCCAGATTCCTGTTTGATTATCCGAACCCTCCGAACCCCCTCCGGCCCCGCCGAGTCACAATACCCCGCATGGCTGGATTCTGAGTCCGAGCCCGTCCCGTTGACTCGACCTGGGCTGTCGCGCTGTCCACGGCTCGGATAAACCTCTCGGTTCTGTTCGTTGCTATTGGAAACGCCGTTTCGTAAGCGCGGGTTGTGATGCTGACACCCCGCCGGGCCGCCCGTTTCGCTTTCCGCAGTGAGCGTAAGAATATCGCGGCCGAGTTCGGCAGACACCCGAACCCAGCGGTCGCTCAACAGCAGGTCCAAGTGACCCTGTTTTTCCGCGCGGGTCCAGACTGCCATGATCAGAGTTTAACTCATGGTGAAGTTTTCAGCCCTCGACACGCCCCCGGAGGAACGAACCCGACCCACAAACTCACACAGATGGGCTGAAATACATACAAATACACACCACATCATTATACGGGGAAGTTCTGTGCAGCCAGAACCAAAAGTTCTGTCTCTAATGGTTTATTCATGAGCTTTACCGAGACTTTACTTTAAAAGTTTTTAGTTAAACATCCTCGTGTCGTTTCATTTAAAAGATGCAGCTTTAGAATCTCTTTGACCTCTTTTTGCACATTTTTGCTTCATTTTGAAGTGAAACATGAACATGTTCTTGAATGTTTTACATTACGTGACATTTCCTGAATTTCCTACGGCATAAATAAAGCTTCTCTCTCTCTCACACACACACACACACACACACACACACACACACACACACACACACACACACACACACACACACACACACACACACACACACACACACACACACACACACACACACACACACACACACAGTTCTGTATTTGTATGTTTTATTGCAGGCTTACAGTTCTTACAAAATAAGAGTGAAATAAATATGAGCAGACGGCCGCTTCATTATTTAGAGGAAGATGCTAAGATCTGATATGCAGATTTTGCTTTCACCTCTGCGTTCACAAATCAGCCACTCTCAGTAATAATATCACACCCACATCTTCATTTCAAAGCATGAAACTACAACTAGTATTAGATATGATAGATAGTTTTGGATCAAGTATTTTTTGATCTGAATCAATGAACAGATGCAAGATTGTCTTTTCTGCAGCACAGTCTTCATTAGCCAGTATATATGTGTCATGGTTAGTGTGCAATAGGGAGCAGGGTGATAAGCCAAAAACTGGAGCATGACATGTGATGTGAGGGTAAGTGTGTTAGAGGCCGTGTTGAGGTCTTCCTGCCAAACGCACTCTTGTGTGACGCCAACGCTGATTTTCATTTGTTCTTCCTCTTAAAAAGGTGCCGTTGTGACGTGTGGTGAGCTTGTGCATGTGAGGAAGATGGCCGTTTCTCTCGTTTGGGTGTGTTACTGATGATGTCCAGGCTCCTGCGGCTGGAGGAAATGACATCCGCCACAAACTTTGTACAGTCAGAGCAAACGTCCCTCAGGTTGCAGCCTGCGGCATAGAGGTGAGGAAACTCTTCCTCCACCGAGTGTCTGGACAGAGAATGCAAAGACCTGCAGACAGACAGAAAGACTCAGCGAGTGTTGGCATCTGATGCTCCGTTAACATTCTTCAGCTAGGTTCAGCAAAGCTTGGTGTCCTAAAGACACTGAGCCATTAGGAAATTAGCAACAGAGACAAAATGGCGTAAACGTTTACACTTCATTACAGATGCCTTTTTGTATTTCAGGCGTTGGCTCCTTTAAAAATTTGTAGAATAAGTCAAAAGTAGAATTTGTAGTTTTAAAAAGTATAGTTACAAAAAATGATCTTCTGCTGAAATTCCAAATAAAAGAAACACAGTTTAACATAACAGCCTGGCTGTCAGTCTGATGTTTAGATGCATCAGAGCTACTCACTTGTAGACTTCACTCTTGTGACTCTTCACTTGGCTGTGGAAGCCTACAGTGTACACTGGAATGTGAGCCATCGTTTTATAGGGAATCTTCATCTAGTGATGAGACAAACATCTCTCACAGAGTTTGTGTCAGTGTTAATACAGTATGACAAGCCTGTACAAATACATACTGTGAATTTTGATTCCGTATTAACCATTATCTAGTGACAGATCTGTAATGATTTAAAATTACTAAATGTAAAAACCAAGCTATGTTACCAGAATGTATAAAAGAATTCAAAAATACCTTTGCACTACAAGAGCTACAGACAGACCTAAAACAGACAGAACATGATTTACTGATGTAACAGTGGATCAGGGAGAAACTATTTCAGTGTCTGAAAGTGAAAGAGACCTTTTACAAAGCAGACACGTGGATGGCCACGAAAACAGGGGAAACTTTACTCGACAACAGCAGCATATCTGAAAAACGAGACATCAAAACCCAAATGTCACTAGACTGCTGATGTAACAGACTGACAGGAATTACAGTACATGATTTATGAACCACACCTTGCCCTTCTTCAGATTATTATAAAGCTCCTTATTCTGCAGGTATTTCTCCATCTCAGCTTTGACGAGTATCCGGCGCACGTTGATGACCTCATCCACCGTCAGGGCCAAGCTATCCACCGGATGCCTGAACTCCTCCTGCTGTTCTCCACACACCACAAAAAGCCTTGCAGCATATTTGAAGCAGTATTCTGGAGTACTTTTCCTCTTTATTTCTATGTGCTGTGTCTATGACATGCATCGTTTGTACACATAAATGGGAAACATGATGACAGTAATGCCAAGTTTAAGAAACCAGGTTTTTCAGAAACCAGTGTGTGAAGCTGCTGTTAGTGACATCACTGTCTATTGTACAAGAATTCAAATAGACAAACTCAGGATGACAGATAACAGACAGCTATTTGGTGTGCAATAGACAAAAGACCAGAATTCATATGCACAATGGATTCTGGCTTTAGACTGAATGCTTTTATGTTAAAATAACATTCTGCAATTTGAAGTCAATGGCAAAATATTTGAATGTTTAAAACAAATAAACGTTTATATGTACCGTTACACGGTTAGAGCTAAATTATTTGCAGAACATTAATCATACAATAGTCAGGCATTTAAAACAAACTCTAACAAGAATGTTTCAATTTATTGTCAATAAAGTGGTGCCCTGGAAACACACTCTAAATAGGTAACTGACAGCATGTCAGGAATAAGTGTCAGTCAAACGTTAAGGTGTAATTGTACACTCACCATCCACTGATGACGGGAGACTCCTGCAGATGTTGACAGACTTTCATCACGGCTTGTGTCGTCGGAGCTAAAACAGGGACATGGTGAAACTGGCATTCTTTCAAGCACATGTAATGAGGCTGGACACAAGAAAAGAGGGAAGAATGGTTAAAACATCAGCTTGTAACTTAATTAGCAATATCGAGTCTTTGAAGTCCCACACTAAATACAAGTTTAAGCTGTTTTAACTAACACCAAATTTACCAGTGGCATTGTCTCAGAACTCAAATCAGTTTGTTTTTTCTACATCAAACTCTACTTTAACATCCTAATGTAACTAAAAGAATGTCTAATCGAAGTCAGTTAGTAGCTAGCCAGATCACTGTAAGAGCGAGAAGAGTTATGTGTATGTGTGGTATGGGTGATATATATACAGAACGTACCGTTTTAACGCTCGAAAAGTAGATGCATGGGAATCAGTGCATGCTGTCACAGTAAGGATTTACAGTAAAGCTACAGCAGGTTACTCCTAAATCTACCCGGTAAACCGTCCTCTGTACTATTCCTACAACTGACCGTGGCACATGTGTGGCGGTTCAGCTCCGGTCAGTGTGTGCGATCGCGGCCTTTCTCCTCTCTCAGGGGTTTCTGACAGCGATGGCATCATTTCCCCTCTCAGCTCATCCAGGTCATGTTCTGAGAAGGAACGATCTCGTTTCAAAGGTGTGGGAGAGCTTTCCACCCGTCTGATGTCGACAACATCTGGAGAATCTTCATCCTGCACCAAAAACAAATGCACCTCATGACAGCAGGGAAGATTGTGAGGTAACTGTGGAACTGCAGATTGTTTGTTTGTTCTCTTATCCAGAAAACAAGCAGCACTACACAACTTATATGTGATTATATAAAACTGATTAAAATATATATTTTATTGATATAATCTGTCAATGTCAATGGCAGTTAATATTTGAAGTTAATATTTGTATATTAACATCTTTCCAAATATTACCCTGCGTTTTCTGGTTAAAAAGTCTGTCACCTCAAATAAATTCAACTCCTCCATTTCTGCCAGCGTTGGGGCTTTTAGAAGAACACGCATTCGAGAATGTGGGCGGCACCCTGCTTCTGTGACTGACAGGTCAATGCAGGAAGTTGATTTGATGTCACACTGGCAGGTTTGTGCCAGACATGGTAAAGAGCCGAATGCTGAGCAAAGACAAACACAGCTGTGAACAAACCACCATTAACGTTTAACGTCACAGATGAACTTAAATGATATCAAACAATATCACGCCGTTACAGACGTTACAGTTGAGTGAACTGATGTTTCACCAGACGTTTCCATCCAGGTCAGAGACTTGCAGAGTTGAGCTCCAACCTCCTGTAAGACACGTGTCAGTCTGTTTCAGCAGTCAAAAACCCTGATAAAAGCTGGGGTGGAGCTAAACTCTGCAGCTCTGAGGACCTGGTTGGAGACCTCTGCTGTAGATGATGACAAACATCTCTTTGAAGTGGGCAGCTCCACAGGTCTTAGTTTGTGGTCTTGTCTGATCTCAGCCAGTATTTGTTCATGGAGTGAATGCTGGTGCTGAGGACGGGGGGGCAGACTGCGCTCTGAAACCTGTGGGCATAAAAAACACCAACATAAAACAATTCAATACAATAATGAAGCATTTTGGAAGAACCTCTAAATTTGAAAATGGGTTGATAGCCTCTATCTAATGAGAAGATCTAGGACAATTACTGAAGTTCCCTGAAGAACACAGAGGGTTCTCTTTGGAGAATTTTATAGATATACACACACGTCTCATTTTATTATAATAGTCAAAAATAATAAATTATTTGAGCAATTATACATCATTTTATATATTTTATCATTTTTTCTTTTTTCTTCTGTTTTTTATTTAATTCTATAAACACTAAAATGCAGTTTCTGTAAAGCTTTTGTAGAACAGAATTAGAATATTTAATGGCATAAATTGAAATTTTAGTTTTAAGCTTTAAAATCCTTTTTGTCATAATGTGATTTAAGAAAAATGTAGTTTCCAGCAGCACACTAGAGCTTTAGTAAGAGGAATAAAATGGCTGGTGCCAGCAGTCATCTGATCACGTTGTGTCTGCTCTGGATACAAGAGCCAACCACAAACTAACTGGTTTCAGAGGAGGTCTGGATCTGATGAAATCCAAGATCAGCTCGTGAGCGTTTTGTTTTACACATATGGGAATACTGCCATCTACCTGCAGAAATAAGGGTAATAAAGTCTTTATATTGCGTCATGTGTAAACAAGTCAGAGAGAACAGTCAGAATGTTTATTGCAGGTTTTTCAGCCTGAGCTTGTCAGCACAGACTCACCACAACTTTACGCAGTTTGTATCGGCGAGAGCGAATGTCTTGCATGAGCATCTCAAACGGCGTGAGGCTGAACTCTGTGGGCAGAGGGTTAAATGGCTGTTCCTCCACCTTCTTAAGTTTCACACCCTGCCTCAACTCCTTCATCAGCTGAACCCACAGCCGGGCCTGTCCACACACACATGCATACGCATGCACACACACTTATTCCTGAGTTCTGTTCAAGTGTCTCTTTTCTCTAATTTCTTTAAATTAGATTGTGAACATAGGGTTAGGGTCATACAAGTGAGTAGGAAACTGACAAATAAACGTTTAGTGATGATGATCAACAGCTTTTACCCAGTCAGTGTGTTGAAGAGCGTTAAGATCTGCGGTGAAATTCTCCTCTGATTCTTCTGATCTGATCTTCTTCAGCATCTACAGAGCAATACAAAAACAGCTTTACTGTAGCAATAGACTAGTGTGCAATTCACAAACATATTAACACGTAAGGGGGAACGCTTAAGTCAACATGAAAACATGAAGGTGTTCGCAACCAGTGTCACCTAAAACATTTCTGAACTGAACCTTTTGACAGTTTTTAATATTTCATCCTTCGAAACAGGGTACACCGAAATCCCTAAAAACCTTTAATAATAAATGTGCTCAATTTTCAAGGACCTAATTCTTGATTTACCAGCGTTCTAAATAGCTGAAGCAATATTAAAAGAAAATGATGTAAATGACAGAAATGTGTCATTAATGGAAACTTTTCAGTTTTGCCATTGTATGGCATGCTCCTGGTTTTTACTTTAGTACCGCTCCACTATGGAACAGACCCTGTACCCCTCAGGGGATTTAGAAAACCTCCCCTGACCTCTTTCCAGGCATAGCTGCACTGATGGGCAGAGAGTGAACTCAGAACAGAAGCGCACTGCTAACAGAAGCAGATTTTCTATCACAGATCTGAAGTCAGAATGAAACTCCCACCTGTTTGGCGGCTTGAATTCTGCTTAGGAAGGTCTGCAGCTCCAGAGTCTCCAGAAACAGAGCGCGGCACACAGCCTGGTAGTGCTCCGGTGCCAACGCTGGCTCTGACAGTCTGTTAACACACAGCTTCATCACCTGCTGCAGAGTACGTAGGCCATCTTCATCCTCCTCCTCCTCATGGCCACTGTAGCCCTCATCTTTAGCTGCATTATTAGCACACCGTTTGGCTTCGTTGCCGTCCTGACCGGCGACCATAAACTCGATCAACTGCTCCAGCTGAGGACTCAGTTCTCGCTCTTCGCTCTCACCCAGACCCCAGTCCAGAGCTCGGTAAATCACCACACCCATGGACTGAACCAGCTGCACACATGTGCCACGACACCACGGGTGTCACTGCATGAAGATGGTGAAACTACAGTATATATAGAGTGGAGCACAACAAACTCACCTTAGCCTCAGCAGCACACACAGCATTACTGTCATCTAAAGCAAAAAGACAAAGTTGATCCGTGGTGAATTCCTGTTTCACACAAACTGTGTCAGGTCACAGTACACAGTCTGTTTAACTGTGTGATGCATGAAAACAACATGACAGAAAACAGGCGTCGCTAATAAAACTGTTCATTTAAACCGATGTGCTGAGGATGAATTAGACGATGGACCAAATGTCTGTTTTGTTGACACGGTTCGTCTGGACTGCGGAGGAGGTGAAAACACCCGGAGGACTGAAAGGCTTCTCCGCTCTTGACTTTAAACAAGCCACAGACACAACAGCTGCCATTTCTTTATCTTGTGTACTTTTGTGCTCTAACCCTAATCCAGAACCGAACCGAACCGAACCTCTGCTGCAGATGAACTTTGCAGTAAATACAGATACTGAACTAAACGATCATTTCTCACAACGCTGTCGTTTAAACAGCAACGTGACACAAATGTCATAAAGTCACACATGATCCTATTGTATTTAACTGCTTTATTTTAAAGCCTATTTTATGTAAAATGAGATAAATAAATTATATGATGGTATTAAAGCGCATTTCTGAGCATCTTTAAAGGCTGAAAGTTTGAGCGGTTCGGTTCGGTTCGTGCCGATCAATGAAGACTGTTAAATAAATCAGTGCAGCCGGAAAGCGAAGAGCTGGGCAGAAGTTTACCGGTGCGGTCCAGATGCGCAGTGACGGTACCGTCTCTCCGCAGGATTACTGAGGACGGGTCTCGGATCCGAACCCCCGGGCGCGGCGCCCTCAGCCCCCTGCAGCACTGGTAACACACGGCCCAAGCCTGTTCTTCGTTGACGGGCTGCTCGTAAGACTTCAGCACCTCCTCCAGAGACAGCTCTCTCGCCTCCGATGGAGAAGCCACCCTCGAGTCCCCGTCCTTGCCGCTTCTGTTTGCCGATCTGGCCATGACGAAGCGGAACCTGAGCCCGCAGACGGAACCGGACTCCGGCCGGGAACAGCAGCGATAAACACGAGCTCGTGTTTGCGGGAGACGCGAATGTTCCGCAGCGCTCAGGTTTCCTGCACCACGTCTCTGTGTGACGTCACACCACAGCTCCTCCCACATTCAGCTACACCAACTTAACTAGTTATGACGCATCCAGCTACAACTGCTGACTTCCGGTTTGTTTAAAAATACCAGAAAATCTGATGCCTCAGGACTGGGAAAAAGTATGTAAGACACACACATAACGACCAAACGCCAGCTGCGCCACATTACAGCAGAAATGCTATTAATACAAGCATCAACCCATATATCGTCTTACATATGCCGTCACTGCTGACGCCACAGAGGCCAGAAGTCCCTCACTGTGGCCAATGACGTCACTGTGGCAACTTCTACACTGTCCTGCTGGAACAAAAGGATTCAAAACAGTTCAATGATTTTCAAAAATGTCTCTGTAACATGAAATATACTTCACTGTGATTCAAACTTTATTTAAATTAAATACCTGCTTCCATTTAAATCAAACAGTCCTTTTGAAAAAGCAATTCATGAGAAATGTTTGCATTTATGTATTGTAAACGTTTAAACAAAACCGTAAATTGACTCATTCATCAACTGGCCAACAGTGTTTAGTTAACTTTACTGAAGGCAACTGCACATGGTAGTTCATAAATGAAGAAACTAACTCAGACAAATCATCCAGTCTGATGCATTTCAAGCTGAACTCGTTTAAAGAAACTTAAAAACTAGTTAGTACCTTACAATGAGTATAATACAAACTCATCAAATCTATAGAACTAGAGGAATTATCTGAAATAAATCAAAACTGCTATATTTGAGCATTTTCAGCGTAGCCACCTTTTATGTGGATTGTAGATGTTTCATTCAAATTTCATTCAATTGTAGATTTGATTCCTTCAAATTAAAAAAGGAGTCCCACAGTTTCCTTTGCCCAACATCACTTAGAAATGCATTTTATATCACCACAAAAGAAAAACACAATAACAGAAAACAGCTTCATTGCAAATAAATACATATTAAAGATGATCATTAGAGCAGCTAGAGTTTGTGCTGCTTTCAGAAGACCTGTGTCACTGCTAGAGATATTATGAGATTAGTGCTACTTTTCCAGTGTCCTGTTAACACAATAACTGATGTTTCAGTCTCTGAGGGGAATCATTGGATTGTTCATAAATGTTTCATTATTTGGTAGCTTTAAAACTACAGCGCAACCAAAACTAAATGCAAATGCCACTCAACTCTTTGGTCCTTGAAGCATTTGATGACTTGCACATTTCTACACTTTAGCAGTAGTACTTTTAGAGGACAGCCAGCTGAACTGGTAGCGTTCGCGTGGCACCAACAGGTCCAAATCCAGCAGCTTTTGCTCTTTTTCGTTATCCACAGTCTTATATCCAAGTAGAGACATGGCTCCTTTGCACACATTTTGGATACGTTGGACCTTTTCGTGCGGGACAGTGGTTCGCCAGGCCAAGGAGACATCCTCTGCATTTCGTGATGTGATTTTAAAAGCCTCGTTTCTGGTTCCCTTGCCTTTACCGTGAGTGAGGCGGTAAATCCATTCCTGCAAATTTTCAGTCATTTCAAGCCCAACAAACTGATACATGGATTCGATCTCTGCTAGCGTGTTGCGGACCAGATCTTCATAACGCACCATCTTGTAGCGCCGGCGCAGGAAATGCGGCGTTTTCAGCAAGGCTGTCTCATAAATGCGCACATGACTGCGGCAAACCTCCTGCAAAAGGTGGTACTGCTTCTCCTCCTCTGGGACATCAGCCTGTTCCAGAACTATGCTAGTGTCTCCTGCAAGAGCTTTAGCCGACTGCTCCCTGGAACGGAACACCGCTCTCGGGTCACGGACCAGATGGATGATGCGCAGGTCCAGCTCGGGGTCTCGCAGCAGTGGATAAAGAGACTCCAACTCAAAGAAGCGCACCTCTTTCAAAACCACATGACTGTAAGTCCGACACGCTGCCTCCGCAAGCTTCAAACCTTGCGTGTCGCAGTGCTGCTTGCATTCTGGTTCTTTGCTAATTGCATTGCGAGGTGTAAGAGGACATGCGGGTGGAGAGCAGAGCGCACGACTGTGGCTCCACATGAAGAGCTGCGAGACATTTTGCTGTTGAGGGACATACGCGTCCATTACAGACAGGTCACACTGAAAGACGCTACGCATCATGTCACGCACCGCCATTCGCAAGCTACGCGCACCGGCCTGCTTTATAGAGGTCCACACGTGCCAGCCGGGCTCCATCAGATAGAAGACATCTGGGTGCTGATTGAAGGCCTGACCCAGGAAGGAGGAGCCAGATCTCCAGGACGACAGCAGGAGAACGTGCACCTTGCCCTCTGACGCCGTTGAGCTTGGAGACGGTGAGCGGTTGTACCACCCAACCAGGAGCAGCACAGCAACAACCTGAAGCAGGACAAGGGGCAGCACAGGCGGCTTTGGGACTCTGCAGCGCATCATACTGTGAAAACGGTTCACCTGACAAAAAACAAAGATAAACCATATTACCACGTTATTTAGCATATCAAACTACCATTCTTTTAGTTGACACCTTTGTACTTTATTATTAAAAGTCTTTCATAAAGGAGAGGAACAGGTTACAGATGTTGTTAACATTTTTAGAAGCTTGAACACGCTTCAACATCACATTTATTTAGGAGGTACTTCTGAAAAGGAGACGGCCAGCAGATGGCGCTCAGTTCGCTGACCAACTTCTGTCTTAACGTAAGGAAATTAAAAACGTGTGAATCTGTTCAAACATTTCCTATAGTCTTCATAAGAAACAACATAAAAGGACGAAGACAATTATTTCTTTCCAGTCACAAAGCGGAAAGACAATGTATATTATTATTAATTTAGTGTTTTAGTTATTAAAGAGAGATTCGTAACAACACAAATACTTTCGTAACTTTTCGAGAGATTTCGCACACACACACACACACAC
>JBAJNP010010092.1:0-17013 GCA_036877545.1 Yasuhikotakia modesta | reverse complement strand
CCCAGAACGGCTCCAAACGAGATCAGAACCGTTGCGGTGCTGAAGTCTGCGTTGATCATGCTGCAGAGTGGAATTATGGGATTGAAGTTTCAGAGCTGAATTGGTCGTTTCATTGGTTACGTTGGTGTTCATTGAACATGTTAATCATTGATGGAACTAATCTGATGAGTAACCCAGTGAATGAACTAGTGTTAGTAGGTTAGTTCAGTCACTAAATAACATCATTTGTAGAAGCAAACGTGAGTTAACCTGTTTATGGAGACTTGAATTTTTCCACCATGCATTTCCCAGACGTTCTGCAGGAGAAGACCCCACTGCAGGCCGAACGCCGCCAGCAGCAGGTTGATGCCCACACTGCTGAAGCCATATCTCTTCAGAAAGGTCATCAGGAACCCAAAACCAATGAAGATCATCACGTGTACATCCTGAAACACTGAAGAACATGAAGAGCTGAGGAGACCTTTCATCCAGAGGAGAGGAACATTCACTCCAGTTATTACAGCAGGTCAATAATAAACAATGTTCTAACACCTCATGCGCTTTTGACACAATATTTTGTAAAACTAGTTCATTCTGTCAGTTCTTTCCCATAATAACAGTTCATAATAACCTGATCTGGCCAACATAACAACAAAGTAGTAAAACTAGTCACATGTGACTCGTGTTGTGCTAAATGTAAAGGTAATCTATTCCTTTAACCTACATTGTTAATTGCTAACAGCGAATGCTTAACATGTCAAATTTCATTTGTGTTGTCCTTCTGTGGCTGTAGGTTTTGTTTGTGCTTTAATTTGTTTATAAATGACAGGTGAGAAATGTAACCTGTTTATCATGGTTATGATATTATTTACTTCACATGACTCATGTAGTGAAGGATTAACATTTTGTGCTTATTGTGTCTAAGTAAAGCAGATAAAAGCAATAATGTTACCTCACACTAGTACCTCAAAACCCCTCACATAAACAGTCACTAAAATAACTGCATTCAGCACTGATTGGCAAACTCTGCCATCTCTCCCTGCAGAGGAAAACTGGAGAACAGAGAATCTAACTCAGGAAGTTCTGCAGACAATATTCCTGAACACAAAGATAAGAACTGATCCAAACTCCTGATTCATCAGAACACAATACAGACTGTGTGAATGTGTCTCCTGCTGATATAATCACACACATTAATTCACGTCTCCTTCTCAGTCCCAGGAGACAGAAGAGGAACTGTGAAGCGTGGAGCGGTGAAGGTGTGCCGCTCTCCATTGAACAGAGCAACGTTACCTCAGGCTTCCTCAGGAGGTCTCTGGAAACCCTACAATAATCCTCATGTAGTCTAACCCCGCCTGGACAAACAGTCATCAATCACTGCTTGTGTTCTGACATCTGCTAACCTCATCACAGGAGACCCTCGTGAGGAGACCCTTGTGAGGAGACCCTCGTGAGGAGACCCTTGTCACTCACTCTACATTTACTTGCTTGCTGTATATTATAATGCTGCCGTCTGTATAAATAAGCATCTCTTTATTTTCTGACAAACTGGTGGCGGCGGCGGCACACAAACAGCTACTGTACGATGATACTGTAACCAAACAGACTAAACAGGAAAACTTCAGATAAATACACAAAGATTAAATATCAGCAGATTTCAGTCTTATCTTGTTACACAGGACAAACAAACATGTAAATGTGATTGGTTATTGCATAATACTGTATATTTGATCATGTCTTTAAAGTTATCACATAACAAATTTCTCCCAGTTTCCTTTGTGATAAGACCTGTTTAAACCAGTATGACTGTCTATGCTGCTCTGGGCTGGTTAGTGCTGGTTTGTTGCTTGGCTAGCTGGTGTATCAGTGTTACAAAAATAGTCACCAGCAAATCTTAACTGGTAAAGCGAATTAACCAGCAGGGTCTCTCCGGTAAGGCTGGGTGACTAAGGAATTATTGCTGGTTAAGGTAATTAACAAACTTGGTTGGGGCACAAACATACCTGCATCCAAACCTTTCTCTTTTTTTCCATTTCTGCAGGACTCCCATGCAGTCACTGTTAACAGACTGTTTGGTGCTTTTTTTAGTGTTGCTGAGCTTTAATGGCTGTTAAACACTAAAATGCACTAAATTGTTCTGACTAAAAGCTCCAAACACATTTGACCTGTGACACAGTTGACATTTCATCATCTCTCATGTTCCTCTGATGTTTCTCTTCATCTGAGTGATTCATATTTACAGTAACTGTGTTGATCAGCTGTTTTTACTGCTCTGTTAATATTTGCAAACTTTGAAAGACAGCAGAAAATAGATTATTTTGCCGGCTGAGTAAACGTCCACAATCCATTTTCCCAGCTGTTGGCTTCTACAACAAACAAAATCACAGAGAAAGTTCTTGTGTTTCTCATGTGTAACAGATTTGCTGATAAAATCTCAAATGCCTCATTTTTCTAATGGGTGGAAAGTTTAGTTCTGTGAGTGACTTCATTTCATTCTGTCAGCACTAATTTAGCACATGGTGACATAACAGCAATCTGTGTCGTTTTTTGTTGCCAAGATTAAAATGCCCCTTATTTTCTTTTCTTTGAACTTTTTCACTCGTCTCTGGAATGTTTGACTGTTTGAACTCAACACAAGTGACTGATGGACTTCATTCTCTCTACACACAAACATGTGGTTTTCATCTCGTCTTTTTTACTCTACTAATCTCATTACATTCACTGGGTGACAAAAAGTTTTTGTTAGAAACTGTGTTTGTAATCTGCACAGGTAACAGGTATAAATAATAATTTATATAATTTATATATTCCTATTCATTTTACCTCAAGATCGATGTATTATAAAATTTGCTGCAAAATTCCAAATAAACGCATTAAAAATAACACATTTTGGAGGGTTTGTTTGAGGACAGCTAATCTTACATGTTCACATTCTCCACACCCCAGTATGGCTTCAGTCCAAACTGTGCCCAGCAGTCATGCGTGTAACATACAGATAAAGAGAAAGGCGTGTATTTAAAAATGAATGCATGTCACTTCTGTCATTAAAACTGGAATTCAGTTTAAAACACACGCAGCAGGAAACCCGGTTGCAAAGTTGCAATTATTTGTTTGTGGTTCCAGAGGATGAATGACTGTAACATCACATCTCTTAACCTTTAATGTTTTTAAAGTAAATGCTGTATATCTAGAACTGCAGCCACATGGCTGACAGACTGAACCGAGCAGAACAAACTCTCATAACTTTCTCTAGGACTCTGTTATCAGCAGGTAAGACTCACCACAGGTAAAGCAGACGTGACATGAGAGATACTTACTGGGGTAGAGGCTCATGGGACTGGCGGGGTGGGTGTCATTGTTTCCAGTGTGATGAGGGTCTGTATGTCCATCGCCGGTGTCATACACCACAAACAGAGCGTACAGGATGATGGTCAGCACTTCCAGTGTCAGGGCCAGAACGGGGAACTTGAGTCTCATGTTGGTGGCATATGCTGGCATCTCTTCACACTTTATCTGCCCTCGTCTTCCTCTGTCTCACTGTCTGGGGCTTGTGGGGGCTGTGTAGAAAACAGCCGGAGGTTTTGAATTGGCTGCAAGTTTCAGGAAGACCAATGACAGGAGAGACACCACCCCAACACACACACAGAAACACACACACACACACACACATATATATAAAGGGAAATCTTAGCTGGTGTTTGCAATACATGATATTTTATTGGTTTATCATATAGTGGTTTAAATGTTTGAAAATGTTTTTTTAAGTATAAAAAACTTATTGTATAAATTATATTAATTATTATTTTATTCTTTATATTATTTGTCACCTCACTATAGTGTTTCTCTTTTTATTTGTTTCTGTTCCTTTTTCACATTTCTCATGAGATTTGGGTTAAACACACCCTTCAGCAGAACACATCACACACACACACACCATTGTAATTTGTTTTCACTTATTATGCGATTTTTAAACATTATTGTTACAATCACATAAGGCACAAACATTTTTATTTTAATATAAAATCCTTATTCTGGTCTTAGAAAGCAGTTTTGAAATGATATATAATGTGAAAGTTATACAGATAAATCTGAATTAAATCAATCCTCCGTTCTGTTCTGGTAGCAGAACATCCACATATTTAGAGCTGCTTGTCTTTAACTACAGACCCCCACTGACACACATTCTCTCAGAGGTTTACAATCGTTCATTATTATGACTGTCATTGCCAGCAGGTTCACAGATACTGAGCTCTGAGTCAGACTCCTTGTGTTTAGTGTAATTATGTTGATTTATTTACTTTTGTTTATTCAGTTATATATTTTAATGAATTATACACAACACATTTCACTCATTTAGTGAATTTTTGACTTGTTTGTTGAAGGAAAGTGTCAGAATCTTGAGAAGTTGAGAAGTTTATCATCTAAACCTGGATGAGTCCCTCAGGCATTCAGTGTTATTTAAAGGATTTCCCAGCGTCTGTGTTTAATACTCGCAGCTCCTCTCGTGTGAAGCTCTGCTCTGTTCTGACCCCCATCGCTGGCATCTCACCAGCAGAACTTCAGTAACACAAGACATGCGATCCTCCATAAATCTCTCCTCATATCTGTAACCGATGCTACATTACAGGTGAATGCTAAGCTAAGATTATTACTGTTTTGTTCTGTGCTCATTATTCATCCACATCTCACTGATAAGACTTCAGATGTGCTGAACTGTGTGTGTGACATTACCCAGTTCTGATCCGCTCTGTGGGAAAGTTCTGTATGAGCCGGTCTCCTGTATCACACACCATACGTCTCTCAGAAGAGCTGGAGCAGCAGTGATTTATCACATTCCTGCTGGAGAACATGTCTGCAGCAGAAAGACACTAAACACTGGCGTGTGTTTGAGACATTACTCAGAGAATTGTTTAGAAGAGTAAATCTGAGGTGGAGGAACAAACTCAAACATTTGGGCTCAATGCCAGAAAGTTGAGGAGCACGAGATCCAGTCACAACATCAGACGTCTGCATTGCTTACAGAAACATCAGGTATATCCAGATTTATGTACTAGATAACAGCACAAACTTCTCACTGATTTTCATAAAGGTCCAGATTCAGATCAGATCTCTTTTAAAACTCTGCTGGTTCTGATGAAACGCTTCACAGTTGCTCTCTGTAGAGACGTGAGTGTGGAGAACACAGAGATGTTGGGAGATGTTTCCAGATGCTTACGGTGCCCCTTCCCAAAGCCCACCACACCCTCACTTCCTTTGGTGAGGGCCGTGGAAGCAGATAAGGGGAGCAGGAGGAAAAGGCAGACAGGCTGTAATCAGACATGTTGATAATCAGAAAGCGTTTAGCATGTTGTTTGTTCAGCATCAGGTTCTCATGCATTAGCTGCTCATGACGTCATGCTTATAAAAACACAATGGATGTCACATTTAGTTTGTTAAAAGGCAATTTTGGTATTAAAGCTGCAACCTGCAACGTTTGCCTCTCTAACGCCCCTCTGTTTGAAACTTTTATGTTTAAAGTCAAACTGACATTACAACTTTTAAATCGTGGTAAAGAGACGTTTTGTTATGTACTCACTCCATCTGTTTTTTGTTCAACTTTCTGCTATCAGCTAAGGGTTTAAACATGTTTTAGAAGAATGTGTGTGAATATATAAATGTAGACGTGGGCTTCATATTTAGTGGCTGGTTTGGCAGATCTATAATTGGTGCCTTTTGCATCTTAACCTGTCCGTGAACTCCTGACAGACAGACACCAGACTGACATGTGAAGAGAGTTAAGTTTGTTTTGTCTTTATTAAACATACAGGATGGCAGCTGGTACGAGATGTTGAGTGACCTTCACATCTCCAGTGACCAACAGCAGCTTCTCTCATTAGCGTCTGACTGTCATGTGGCTGAAATCCTGACTGCAGTTTTTCAGTGACACGCAGCAGATTGTGGGCAATCGGTGGGCTGTGATTTACAGCAGTAATACATGCTGCTATTATCATTCTTTCACCATTTTTGGCTTTAGAGAATACAGAAATCTTTTTTCTGTTCTTGTGTTTCTGTAGCGCAGGCAGATATTTGAAGCTTCATCTTTGCCAGTGAAAAACTCTTTTGCTAATTAAGTTCTGCCCATTTCCTAGTTTATCTGTTGGACTTCCTGTCCTGGAGAGACTGTAGGTCTGTTGTCTGTGTGGGCCAAAGGACACTGAAACTACACACAGCCATTATTATTAAAAGAATTCTTGATTATTTCTTTTTGTCACGCTAGCAGAATTTGGCATCACATCTAACGTACAAGCAAATTACATTCAAATAAGTCTGAGCATTTTCTTCAATAGTAAAACATTCGATAACATCTTAAAATTGTTTTGCCTCAATTACACAGATAACAAAAATCAGAGGCTTGCCTCAGTCGACCGGCAACATGAAAACTCCAAAATCCTTCCATTCATTTGCTCAGAATTCACAAAACTTTCACAACTGCAGCGAAACCAGGTTCTGAAAGGAATGTGAACAGGGACTGATCCGGATCTCCTGAGGTAACTGAAGCGGTTCACCCTCCACACTTTCATCCCTGCGTCTTTATCAGTGAACAGCAGGAACCATCGACTCCAACCTGCCGCACAAAGAAAAACAAAACAGGAAGTCAAAGCTGAGTGATGTGTATTGTTGTTAATAATAGTGTTAAAAGTAAAAACAAAAACAGCTTTAATGAATAATTTCAATCACAGAAATACGTTCTTTCACAAAAACGGTGCAAAATCACTAACAAATTTATTCACACAATTTATTAAAGAAATTTGATAAATAGTTTTAATGTATTTAGGTTTCAATAACTGTAATAATGTACAAATGTCTCCACTGCCAGATTGTGCCACTACAATGACAGTAAAGTTTACTTTTTAAATGAATTCCTAAATCAAGAATAATTATTTTCAGTTTTTACAGTTTTACAGACAGAAGTAACTATTAGTTTGTGACTTAACTGCTTGTGAAATCAACTCTAGAACCACAAACAGACTGTGTTGGATTTCCGAATGTCAAGTTACAAATTAATGTACGTGAAAAAAGGTGAAAATAAAATCTGGGAACCCTCACGAGACAAAATATCTTTGAGCGGCCAGTTTTTTTCACATGAGAAAAGCCCATTATATTGGGTATGAGAGCTGAGGGAGTGTTTTGTAGGTGATAAGAAGCATAGAATGGCACAGTGAGTTTATCACGAAGCTCATGCGAGACGTCCTGCTCTCCTCAGACCCTTCAGCTGTTATCAAAACTACAGACACTCCTGCAGGTTTCTTATGGGACTCTGTTACTGTTGAATAGTGACCCGCAGCACCAGCTACTGCTGCTAGGGGTTATGTGGCCGTAATCACAGCCACAACATTTATACATAAAATATAATTTAATAAAACAACTGACTCATTTACCTGGCTAAGGCTAATCTCAGCCAACACCTCTATTATTTATAGGCCTATTTGTAAAACAATTTTTGCCTTTTGCACACATTATTTATATTAGAATTTAAAGGCTGGATTTCCCCAAAGGTGTGTAAGAATTTGAATGACAATTTACAAACAACTACAGCTTGGCTGGTGTTCATTCGATGTGTGTTTTGGCAGGGACTTGAATGGAAATCCTGAGGAAATATTGTGTGGCTACAGTGTTACTGTCTGCCAAAACCTTCAATATATTCAACAGCAGCACAGCGTACCAAAAGATTATTGGGAAATTACACCAAGTTGTGTCACTTTTCTTCAAATGAAACAGAATATTTTCATTTAAAACTGCTGCATCTTGTTGGGACAATTAAAACCATTTAACTGGACATGCCATCTAGAGGACAACCATAACATTACAAAAGAAATTGGTGCCAGGATGTTTATTAACAACGGGTTTAGAAGGTTTACAGTGTTGTGGCAGTGAAGCTACACCTCTGGCAATCACACCCACAGCCTCTTGTGAGACTTGAAAGTAGATGATGTTTTTTTCTCCTGCAGCATCAGGATGACCACAAGATCTTCTAGATCAGTGCTGGAGTTTCACACTAAAACCAGAACGTGATCTTCAGAAGTACAGTATGAGGACACATTTATATCAACAGAATGGGGCCTGCAGACACGTGCTCCAGCAATTCCTCAGATCTTCTGCGAACTGTTGAAGAGAGTCACGGTCAGATGTGGGAAAACTGAAACTTTGACAGCTGCTTAAACTCAGAGGTTACCTCGACTGGAGCGGCTTGTGTCTGGAGCACGAGGAGCTGCACACTGTTTGTAACAGCGTCCGTCAGCCGCATTCTCAGCATGACAAATCACGACGTCACAGTGAACAAATACCTGCAAGCAGAATCAACGGAGCTGTAGTCCTATGAAGCTCTTACATTTGGCAGATGCTCCTTACATCGGATCAGAACCGCATTTCTCTGGGCACTGAATCCGCAATCTCTGTTACTAACACAATGTCCTGCCAGTGCAGCTACAGAAACATTGCGCCCACCAATAATGAGTTCATTGTACTTGCTTTAGATGTTCCTCAGGACATCAGACATACAGTAATAATCTGTCATGTGTAATGATGACTGCATGTTTTCATCTGTATACAGCATTTAAAACAACAGATTAAACTGGTGAAGAATCACTTCCTGTCTGCAGTTTAACTTCCATATTCTACTTTTGTCCTGAATTCAAATGAATGTCAAATAAACCATCAATTATGCCAATACTTTTAAATAAAAAGTGTGGAAAGAAAGTTTAAGTCATTAGCGTTTCAGGTGGTTTTCAGGTTACCTGTCTGGTCATGGTGTCGTCTTCAGATTCAAAACTCTCATCATGCTTGAATGCAAAAGTTTTAACCTCAAATCTCTTGAAGTGATCGGGGATCTGCACTCGATCGTCTGGCAGCACAGGGTGGAACACCGTCTGCTCACGATCTACAGGATTCGCACAGCTGATAAGAGAAAAAACACATTCAGAACATTGTGGAAACGTTTCACAAAAAAAAACTTCAAAACCTACCCATCCACTATCAGATCCCATCTGGGTTTGGATTCCTTGTCTTTGGTGAGTGTCGCCCAGCAGTTCTCCAGAACCACTGCCACCCTGGAGTCCCTGGAGTGGTCCAACCCCACCTCAAAAAACAGAGGCTGTTTCAGGAACTTCAGAACCGGGTAATCCTCGTCCTGATAGAAGAGTCTGTACACCATATCTGAGAGGGCATTTCATTCATTTTAACATCTAGTTTGATGCTACAATCCACACAGGCCATAATTCTGACAGACAGTCCAAGAGAAAACTTACTGTATGTAGAGATTGCTGTGAAATCAGATGTGAATCAGGGTAAAGAGATTTGTGTGAAGAGTGTTGAACACTTATGAACTTGCTCAATCAATTTTTCTGTTTTTGACCAAACGTTTGTATTGTAGCATTAAAGCAACATGCTAACGTTACAAAAGCTTCAGAAAAGCTTAATTCTGAATCTATGGTTGTGTGAACAGCCAAACATCTGAAATACGCAACAGGTCAAACTCAAACAGAAGCAGTTAATTCAGGCTTCACACCCTGAGAGAGTCGGAGCCGCACAGTGAGGTCCCCCTTCCCTACAGCCGCCTGTGGCTCTTTGGAGTGCGAGACGGAGTGGAACAGCAGACTCTGAGTGCCATTGGCCATATAGATGCAGGACACAGTAAACCTGAGAGATGGGAGAGAAGTTCATCAGGCAGCACGTTAAAATGGTTTAAAATGTAAAAATGTTTTAATGTTGACGTACTTGGTTACATTTTAACTTAATTAAATCCTGGAGATTCCTTAAAACTGCCAATTAAATGCTCACCTGTATTCCTTATGAAGGTCAGCGAGCGCTTCAGTGTTCTTCAGCTGAACTTCTCTCTTCCACGTCACTTCATTCTCATACTTCATGGTATCTGCAACAAACTGAAGAAATGAAGCGTCAGTAACGCATGACATGCAGAAACCGCAGAAGAGCAGCGTTGCCGTACCGTTCTTGAGGTCCCACAAGTGTTGACAGCAAACTGAAAATGAGCGAAGTGCTCTTCACTGTAGCTGGGCCTGCAGGCCGGATCTCGAAGAGAGAGTTCACCAGGATTCAGATGCGGCACAGATTCCAGTTTGGGAAGCACCACAGTCATCGTTCCATTAGACAAACACTCTGGCACAAACAAACTTAGTGAAACAAGTTCAGTTGTTAAAGGCAGTAACAAACTAAGCACCAACCTAACAACGGGACAAAGAAAGGGCAGATCAAAGAGAAGTCTTTAAATTGCCAGTCATTCACTGAATCATGAATCTGCACATCCAGTCTTCCTACGAGTCCCGCCAACTGAACAGACTTGTGGGACGGAAGGAGAAAAGTTTAAAAACCCAACACATTCAATTTGGCTGTAAGAGGAGAGTGTTGCTCTGCCTCAGGGCATCTGAAGTTTACCTCAAATTTCACATCTGGAGACAAGAGAGGCACGTCGATGGTCAAATGGGTTTCATTGCGCTGGTGGTTATACTGCTGCAAGTTCTTGTCATTCATCTCTCGGCCTCCAAACATAATCTTCAGCTGGGACTCTGGGTTGCTGCCATACCTCACATAAATACTGAACCTCTCCTGACCACAGCTGCCTCCTGCTTTAGGGAGAACTGCAAAACAAAACACTTCAAATTCCACAGCATCATTTTGATGTCAAACTGTCCATGATTGTTTGACATCACATAAGCAACTGAAGCAGTTTTTGTGAGTATTTAAATCTCTCTGACAGAACTCAAAGACTTACTAATATCACTCAGTGAAGCTTCCAGTACTGCAGAGTGAGTGAAAGTTGCATGTTCAGGAAAAATGATGAATCCAAAAACGAGGGGGAGCGTGTAGGTCGTGACATCAGGGCGCAGATTCTGCAGCACATGCGATCATGTTATAAGCTGCATGTCATTTTGAGGCTGTGCGCTCTGGAGCTTGTACGCCTCGGTCTCATTTTAGAAAAGGAAGGAGAGCATAGAGTCTACATAGAGTCTTCAAACACAATGCTTGGTACAGATTTCCCATAATTCAGTCAAGTGAATGGACATTAAATCTGTAGCTGCTGGTGGGTTCAGACACGTTCCCTTAGTAGACAGGGACAGTAAACAAGGTGAAAAGAGTCCAATTTTTACATTTCCAAAGAACAGTATCCTGCTTGCAGAGTTTTAATTTGTTTAGGGTAGAAATCACTTGTTAAACTTCATTTTGCAAAGGGTCAGAAAACCCTTTATAGAGCTTCATTAGACCGAAACAACTCACATAAACTGAATTCAGAGGCAGGTGTACAATGAGACCACAGACATACTTGTATGATAACACAATACATTGTTTTCTTCTACGCAGATCATCAGGGATGAATTCTGATGAGAATATCCAGCACACAGCCAAACGAGAGCTACAGAAAAAAAAAAAATCAATCAAACTGTGAAACGCACCTTTTTCTGGACGTTGGGTTCAGAGAAGGAAACCTGGAGAGCAAACGCTTTGGTGCCATTGTGGAAGCTGAGCTCCTGCAGCCCAATGCCTTGCCCAATGACCTCAGAGACGCGCAGAACTTTAGACCCAAATGTGATGTTGAGCAGCTCCACATCAGGCAGGAAGTAACCCAGCACAACATCAAACATCTTTTGCTTTGCCTGAGTATCTGATCACATGAACATCCTTCCTGAAAGTCAATCAAAAATACCTTTGCCCAGAATTCAACACTTACTGTCAGTGATTTGGGGCAGCCATGGCATCAGAGGGGTGGTGATGGGGAACAAGACCGTATAGGTGGTTTTATCCAGCCCCTCCTTCCACAAAACCTCCAGCATGGGCTCTATGGTGTAACTGATATGGTAGTGGTCCATATGAACGTGACTCTGCAATGAAACGGGTGCTGGTCATTATATTGAAGTTAAAGAAGAAAACACAGCAGAGGAGGGAATCAAACCTTGTAGTATCCATCAGGAGCACCAATGGGAATCTCAACAACTATATGGGACTCAGTGAAGCTCAGGGTGAAGTTACGGCTCGCCATTTCTGCAGGTGTGAGCTGCCTCCCATTAACACCCATATGAACCTCCAGTATCTCAACCTCTGAAGACACCAGAGGGGTGATGTGACGAGGAACTCGCCAAGAAATTAACTGACCAACAACAGCAGCTCCATCTAAAGTCAAAGAGTGCAACATTATTCAGGGTCTTCACCAGAACTTAAATTAACCAGGAAGTGAAGTTACAGACTTCTGACTCAAACTGAAACACTGCATCTGCTAATTAGCTTTTTTAAATTATTTATAGGTAACAGACACTTAACTGCTGCAACAGATAGACTGAACTTATGGTGGAAGTTAAAGGTGATGGAAGATAAACGCAAATAATGTGTGTAAAGACTGAGGCCTCACTGGTTGGACAGGCAGTTGAAGACTCCACTATTGTCATCATCCAGCGATCTCGGTACAAGACCGCCGATTTAAACACCATCATATCGACATCTGCAACCTGACAGAAAACACTTCAGACGTGCTGCACAACAAGTGAACGCCTCAAACACCTACTGCCTCTCAATTCATACATTCTGCACAAAGTTTTCTGCCATGTTGTAGGGGCTTCGCATCACCAGCCGTGTTGGAGAGCTGTAGACATTATAGCCCATCCTCTGCAGGTCATCTTCATCAAAGGCCTTCTCCTCAGGGGTGTACAGGATGATCTTCCAGAGTTGCAAGTTATGAACGACTGTAGGCTATTGAAAAGAAACAATGTCTGCATTCACTGCATCACAACTCAAACCAGACTGATGAAAATGAATAACATGCTTACACAAAACTCACAATCCTGTTGTTTAGAGATCAGGTAAAGTTACTCTGACAGGGTGTGTCCACTAGTGGATTTATTATCATTTGAATATGTGACATACATACACAAATGAGACTTACCCACTGTTTTAATGACGTCGTCTTTTCTGGTATTGCATTTCTTACAGATACCTGATAGAATTTTAAACGGACAGAAACAAGTTTCTAAAGGCAGGACTGTATTGTCACTGGTGAGTCTGGACCTCAGATGGCCACACAAGGGTCACTTCAACAAAATCTCATTCATTCGTTTGCATTAAACTTCCAAACAAAAGCACACCTTTAAATAAGGGACCACAGAAACTCATAATCAGGTACTGGATGTACAGAACATTTCTTGCCTCCATGAAGTTTGTCTCACACAAAATCTCACGTGACGTCATGGTGTGACTGCAGGACTTGAGGACCTCACGGACCTTCTCAGATAATGTAGGGAACTCGTACAGTTTAAACCGCACGCCTACTGTAAACTCTTTATCTCCCTACAGAGTTAAAGAGGAAACAACAATTAAAAAACGAAACATCTCATGCGCACCTCCAGCGCAGGAGATCTGGTTGGACGGATGATTCATGAGCAAAACCCACCCTGTTCTGCGCGAAGCAGCTGTGCAGCGAGGCCGAGACGATCGTGTTTCCCCACGGGTCAGATTTCTGCGTGTAGCCGCACTGAGCAGCCAAATGAGGCGTGAGAGGGACCGTGTGCGTGTCATCTGAAACGCCAGAGACACCTGCGCTCGTTCCGGCTGGAAGAAACCACACGCACGCCAACCATGAGCCGGTCCACTTACTGACTGCGTGCACCTGCACGGGTCCTCCAGCGCTGAGAGAGCCGTCCACGCTGAACTGAACCCGACTCCCGAAACACTCTGCGTCCATCCCATCTGAACACAAGCGGGCATCAGGTGAAAGCGTTCACAGCAAACGGGTTGAACGCGTGGCTTACCGGAGACCGGCGCGGGCCGAACGCGCACAGCGGCGACCGTCATGAACCACAGAACCCTGCGAGCACAAACTGGGGCTCAAACCCTGCGGCTGAAGCGGAATTAAACTGCGTCAGACTCATACCATGTTTCACTGCGTCCCATTCCTACACAAATCTCGGGCATCGTGTGACACGGACGCAGCTCCGCCGCAGCGACGTTAATGACGCGCGCGCTGATCGCTTATTGCGCGCAGGTGTCGCACCTGCAGCCGCTGAACGGGTCGCACGGGATCTGCGTTCACTGCCCGGTTCGGTCCGTATGGGACACGGAGGGGTCGCATCTCTGCCCGTTACGCTCTCAGGTTGGTCTTGGGTCTGTTTCCTGTTAAACTACGAACAACCAGTTTACCTGCAACAAACTCGCTCCCGATGAAGAACCTGAACTTTGTTCAAACGGCGCTTTATAAAGCAGCTTTTATTTTAAAATAAGGATCTAAAAACTAAACAATAAAAATTAAAGCGTATTGACGATGTTTGTTTGGAATGACGTCACTCTTTTCATTACGTCGCATTTATGAGTCTCTGTCTGTCTGTCTGTCTGTCTGTCTGTCGGTCTGTCGGTCGGTCGGTCGTTAAATATCAGCCCCATACTGACATGCTTTGATTGAGGTTAATGACTTTCTGTTGCATGACATGCATTAATGAGTTTAATCTGTTTACAGCTACAACATTTACAATCAAACGTGTAGAAGAAATGCACTTGTCAAGAGAAGACATTTTAATCTTTCTGTTTAAACATAATACACTTGTGTGATTTTTACCCCAGGTGCTAATAAAAAATATCAGACATGCCTTTACATTTGTAGTTATACATGTTGTTGAGTGTCTAATAGTGTACATGTCTCTCACTTTATAGAAAATGCAACAATACCTTTGTTACTTTTCTTGAAATGACTGAACCTCCATCATGGTGTATGGACAAGTTCTTCACCATCAAGGCAAGGAAGAAGATGTGGTGAACATCAACGTTGGAGGCACTCAACACAAGGTGGAGCGCTGCATTCTCCTGCGGTTCCCCAACACACGCGTGGCTCAGTTACTTCAGTGCTGCAGTGATGCAGCCGTTCTGGAGCTGTGTGACGACTACAGCCCAGCTGAACAGGAGTATTACTTTGACAGAAGCCCGCAGGTCTTTCACTGCGTCCTTCATTTCTACCGCACAGGCCACTTTCACGCTTTGGAGGAGCTGTGTGTGTTTTGTTTTCTCCAGGAGATGGAATACTGGGGCCTTTGTGAGATGGATTTAGAAGCCTGCTGTGTTGATTGGTTCCTGGACAGAAAAGACGAGCGGGAGAAAAGCGTGGAGTCTAGCCCTGAAGCGTCGACTGAGGAGATCTCAGTTGTGAGCAGTGACCTGACGTTTGAGGGCACGTGGTGTTCAGACGTGAGGAAATTAATGTGGCAAACCTTTGAAGATCCCAACTACTCCAGATGTTCAAAAGGTCTAGCTGTGACCTCAGTGGTGATCATTTTGATCTCCATTGTGGCCATGTGTATCCACAGCATGCCTGAATTCAGACACGTAAGCGATGGCGAGAATTCAGTGCTGGCCTGTCTGGAGCTGATCTGTATTGTTTTTTTCTCAGTGGAGTTGTCCCTGCGGATGGTGGCAGCACCTCGCCTGTGGAGGTTTCTGGGAAACCCTTTGAACATGATCGACATTGCTTCTATCTTGCCCTTCTATGTGATACTGGCCTTTGAAGGTCTGGCTGAAGAGGATGAGGAAGACAACCAAAGTGTGGTCAACATTGGAGAAGTGGTTCAGGTTCTCCGGTTAATGAGGGCCTTCAGGGTCCTAAAGCTTGCTAGACATTCAGAAGGTGTGAGAGCTTTTGGGGAAACACTGAAAAACTGCCACCATGAGGTGGGTCTTCTCATTCTTTTCCTTACAGTTGGAATAACGTTCTTCTCAACTTTGATCTACTACACTGAAAAGGAGGAAGCTTCGTCCAAAATGTCCTCTATACCCAACTGCTGGTGGTGGGCTATTGTTTCTATGACAACAGTGGGTTATGGGGATGTATATCCACTGACGGCAGCGGGCAGAATCGTAGCTTGTCTTTGCATCCTATGTGGTTTGCTGGTAGTTTCATTACCCATCACTACAATCATGAACAACTTTTCCAAGTATTTTGAGAGAAATAATAGGAAACTTTCAGCATCTGTGAAATAAAATATCATCTTTGGCAATAAATGTTGGTTAGCATTTTGTAATCTTAGCTTTCAGTAACATTTTTGTGGTACATAAAGGTTTTGACAATCAGAAGTAATATAGACATAATATCAGAAGCTGTTTTGCAGACATTACACAAATATGACAGCAGGCTATGGCTGACCAATCAGAATCAACCATTTTGGTCCTGTGTAAAAAAATACATGTTGTTTTATGTCCACATTGTTAGCGATCATACAGTCTTCAGTTACTGGCTCATATAGCTCAGTGTAAAGAGAATAAACGCTTGTGTTCTACCTAACCTCACTGACTGAATCTTTCTCATGCTGATTTATTTCATCTGAGTACGTTACCATCAAATGAAGACTTATTCAGAACAACTGAAACCAGGCAGCTCGTAATAAAAATGACTAGAATAATTTCTTTTGCTTTCCTCAAAAAAGTTTAATAGTTGTATGTACAACAAATAATCATCTGTAATATTGAGTTATTTAAAGAGGCAGATTAATCGCATCTAAAAATACTGAAGCTGAACTTTCACAGAATCCTCTTCTGCAAAACCCAACAGCTCATTTAAACATGTGACTCCAAATGATAATGAAACAGATGAACTGTACAGATACCTGTAAAACTACTCAAAACAGCAATGAAACATTGAACCATACATTCAGTTTTGTTACGATCCTGCATGCTGTCATTTCTCAAAAATAATCCCCACACTTTCAATTAAAACATGGGTTACAGCAAAATCATATTTCAATGAGGCGTATATTTGTTTAACAATATATGTATTTTAATAAATCTGTATATTTGGCATTAGACATCCTCATTAATACAAGTTTGAAGACAAACTGTTCTTATAAAGTCACTATTATAGCTCATATATGAGAGTCACTCATGTAAACTAAATGACAGAATCTCTCTGTAACGCATCACTTACCACAGACCAACAACAAACTGTTTTTGTCATTCTGAGGTCATGCTGAAGGTTTAAGGGGTTCGTTTCATTTGTAAACACACAGAAAACTGCCCCCC
>JBAJNP010010091.1:0-17014 GCA_036877545.1 Yasuhikotakia modesta | reverse complement strand
ATATATATATGTATATATATACACACACACACATATACACACACACACACATACATATATACAAATAGCTAAATATATATACACACACACACACACACACACACATAATATATATATAAGATATATATATCTTACAAAACCAAACAACTGTCCCCAACAACATGCACTACATTAGTAAAGTACATTGCCTTTAGTCTGTGTAGCATGTAACAGTTGATTGTTATCATGCCTGGCAGAATCTAGACTGCAGAATTCTGTGAAATGGATTAAAACATGGTAAAATGGGAGCTAAGCTGAGCTAACAGTCCTACATGCTTATTGGTAGCTGGAAGCATAGCCAAAAATTAATTAAATTAGTTATTTGAAGTAACACGGAAAGGGCAGCGGATGTGTTTCATTTTACAAACAATGTGCGTTCCAATTCTGCAAAAACCCGAAACGCTTTCTGCTGGGTTTCAGTCTGTGTGGGCCCGCTGATTACATTTGGCTGAGGACATGTTGTTTACTTGCTGTCTGTCTTAACATGGCAAATTTGCAGCACAAAAACCTTGTTTTTCAAGGGACTTACAGAAACCCTGTGGCCATGGCTTTGCAAAGTCCAGTCCTTGGGCACCTATGTGGCCACACCCCTGGCAGTCGGCCAATCAGATTAGAGCTGCAAATTTTGTCAACTCTTGCTATTTAAAGATGGGTTTGAAGCGCTGGTTTGGCCCAGTGTTTTCTGGTATAAAGCCACAATCCATAATTCTTGTCTCTTCATCGCCATCTCTGTTTAAAACATAAAATTGCAGGTTACTTATAAAAAAACAACAAAATCCAACCCAACATATTAAATTATACGTCATTATTATAAACTTACCATTGTGAATCAGGGTAAGATGAGATGTTTTAAACACAAGTCTTGTATTTGCTCAGTAACAGATTTATTATTTATATTTTTAACCAGATATTTACGGATTGCAGCTTTAAATAATAGTTTTTTGCCATCGTCTCATTACAATTTGAAAACTGTACAGCTCTGTCATAATGACTATTATTAGAAGAGTTAAATAAATCAAAACACAAGTGAAATAAACACAGATTTCTGCCGTATCATTTATCTGATATTATCAACAAACACAGATGTGACAATCTGGTTGTAGATGTTTGTTAAAATACGGCCCTGCAGAGAGTGAGGGCAAGAGATCATTTGTATTGTTTTTGCTCGCTGCGACAGCTGTGTTCTTTTATCACAGATCACAAGCAATATAAACAGAGCGTTGTGTTTACTTTACAGAGATTGTAGCGCATCTCAAACATCAGAGGATAAACGGGCCCTATTAGAATAATAGTTTGAAGGACAATGGAGAACACGAGGAACGCGAGGATGGGAAAGAGAGATAGAGGGAGCGGGTGGCGAGAGAGGCGTCTACCGCCTCCGTGCATCGCAGATTTACCGATCTGTCGCCGCTTTATGTGGACGAAATGGGAAAGAGAATAGGAGCGTGTTTACAACGCCATAAACTTTTCTTTAAATTCCCAAGGACTCGACCACCCTGAAACAGCGCCGGAGTGCCATAAAGCCCAGCGTAATGCCATCCTTTAAATCTGATGAAACATTTATTGATCTTTTTAGATCTTATTTTATTTTCTTCCCCTTACTTTTACCTCAGCACAGACGCAGCTGAAGTCCAGCTAAA
Organism: Yasuhikotakia modesta; assembly: GCA_036877545.1. Lineage (NCBI taxonomy): Eukaryota > Metazoa > Chordata > Actinopteri > Cypriniformes > Botiidae > Yasuhikotakia > Yasuhikotakia modesta. The sequence continues at coordinate 15,335 of JBAJNP010010091.1, read as the reverse complement.
AGGAGGGATTTGCATTCAAAGATATAAAAGCAAGAACTGCAGGCTAAGATGTTTCTTGCGGTTTCATACGACGATGGCAATGACAAATAAGGCATTTATTATAAATAGAATTAAATGTGATATTAATGATCATACAACGTTTTATATCTAGTGTGTATGATGCTGTACCTGTTTGGGTATCATTTAATAGGGAACATCATCAGAACGTTGCATAACATTTTCTTAACAAGTTGTCAAAAATGTTGTTGCAGTAACATTAGTAAAACATTACAGAACAAAAAATGCGTTTGAATGCTGTTCTCATAGCCAAGCAACAATATTAACAAACGTCTGGACATTAAAAATTACAAAATAACATCTGGACTTTCAAAATAACATTGTTGATGTTTCTGCTCCTTAATGGAAACGTTAACAAAACGTTCTTACAGCCTAAAGTTGTTGGGTGTATGTCCACATTTAAAGCTGTATCAGTGCTCAACCCTGAGAATATACAGCAGCAGTGAATTTAAAGCTGTCTGATCTCAAACAGAGCAAATAGCTTTTGGTGTTTGTTATCACAGACTTGTGTTTGTTAACACAGACTTGTGTTATTGTATCTGTTGTATCATCACAATCTCACAAACCTGAAACGCAAAGTGCATTCGATAGAAATCAAATTTATCCTCTGGGTATAGATTCATAATGAGGGAATTTTAATAAATTAGATATGATGTGTTTGTCCTCACAAGGACAAACACCAGCACTGATTACATGTGCTGTATCGAGCTCCATCTAAATTATATAAAACCACCGACTGAATCAATAGTAATTATGTAAACGAATACAGTACAGCTTTTAGTGTTATCAAACCCATCGTGTTTAAAAACAGGATTTGCCTGTTGCCTCTTAGTTCATTATAAACCATCCGTCGGTTACTAATATTAATCAAGTTGAGCTGTTTAATAATGTCTGTTTGGTGGCTAGTTTGGTTACCTTTGAAACTGCAAAGAGTCAAAACGTCTAGACAAATGACATTAGGTGCCAGAAAACTGTTTTAATGACCGTTAAACAAAAACACACAACCCACTAATTAAAAAGACCATTATGACAATAAGATCACACTGACTATAATGATATACATTAATATTCAACAAACATATTTTACCCTTTTGGAAAAGCTTAAGTGCTGAGTGAATAAAACACATTGTGGGTGCAGTTTGCGCTTGATTAGTTTATTCTTTGTTGTCAGACCCCCATCCCCCCCAAACCGCCCCCCTTCCATTTCAGCCGTGTTCATTATGCACACAGAAGGGCTATTCCAAATGAACTAAGTACCGCGCTTCAAAAAGGTTGATTAGAACATTAATTGTTCATATGGTACATTCACATTTAAAAAGCCCATTTTTTGCTGGTAATTATATTCTGTTGCATAACAGGCTGTTTTAATAACTCCGGCCTCCAGTTTGGAAATAACGTCTATGTTGCAACGCAATTAGAACTAGAAAAAAATCAGGCCGCTCATTTATAATAAAAACGATCTGCTAAAATCGCCAAACTTTTACCCTGCAGGAATATTTATGAGGAAAATGTGATGGACTTCCAACAGGAAAGGAGAAAAGCCTTTGCATGATGCGTCTAAAGAGACTTTAGATTCTTAAAGGAACAGTCAAGCCAAAAATAAACGATCCCTTTAAAGATAAAGAAGCTAAAATTTGTCTGTGTTCAGTGTAAACGCCCAGTTTGGTGCAGAATGCTGTCAAAAACGCTTTAGAGGTTCAGTCAGGAGCACAAATGTCTCTTAAATGTCTTTTGATTTTTATTCTGAAAGTGCAGCCAACATTAAGCTTAAGAGAAGTTTAGAAGCCACTGCCGGAGTGCTCAGATTCCTCAGGGTTTATCTGCATTTAAAACCATCCACTTGAAGTGAGCAGATTTTCTGAACAGTAAATTGACGTATTAGTGTGTGTGTAGATTCAAGCGGGAGAGATTAATAGGCTAAATTTGAAGAAACTCTGAAAATGCATGTAGCCCTGCACAAATGCATGAACATACACGCATACACGCAACACAACCTCAGCACGCACCAACTGAGCAGAACTCTTGTTATTTCAGAACACATTGCTGGTATTGGTCTTAATGAAGTATGACACGAGATTTATTCCAGCACTAATTATTTGTTTGGAGGTAATTTGTTATGATGAGAATGCAAAGACAGTGTCTTTGTGCTGTAATTGAATAACACAGGAATAATAAATTGGTCAGATCCATTGCAGCAGCTGTTTTGGTTTTTGTAATGTAACTCCATCTACATGAAACAACTTCACTCATTTAGATTTAGCACACACGCACGCACACACACACACACACACACACACACACACACATACACACATAGATGCACACACACACACACATGCACACAAACACACAGGCATGCACACACAAAACCACAGAACATAGCATTTACTTTAATACTGCACTTTACAAAGATTATCATGTTGAAATGCAGCTGCCTCCAGCTCTTTGTGACTTTGACGTGAACGTTTTTAGTCAGAAATAGCTGTTGTCATTAACACTTTTCATTTGTGTCCTGTCTTGCCCACACGCAGCGTAGAACCACATTTTCTCACCAGATGTTCATTGGGTTACTATATTTTCAGTCATTGTGCTCCTCAGATCTGATGAAAGGTAGTTATGTTACAGTTAAATCAAGCTGACGTGTAGGTGGATGAAACAAGAAAGTTTTCCTCAATATAACATCAGAACAAGATTTAAACCCTTACAACACTTAAACCTCATGCAAGCGTTTGTTATACAGTAATCTGCAGTTTCCTCATGCTAGTTCAAAACATCGATTTACACAATGGCTTTAAAAACCTCTAAATTAATGAATTATACCGTTTAATTAAGATGTGACTAGGTGTATGAGAATTAATTTCCCTTGTGATATGTAAAGATAAACTGATTTATTTTGCATTTGTTTGGTGCGTTAGGAAATATTTCAATTAACCTTAGTAACGTGAGCTTGTAATGACAAACCTTCACAATGTTTTATTTAATAATTTATCTAATTCTTCCCTGCAAATAAACAAAGTTTTAGAATTTTAATAATCTGAACAAACGTCAGGACGACACTGCATAAACGTTTCTACATTTTTCAAGACATAAAGATGTAATCCATCATTTTTGGGGATTAAAATAAACAACAATCAGTGAGTGAGTAAGTACATGAGAGATCAGTGTTTAAAACTGACTGCTTACCCTCATTTACAATGGTAAGTTTATAATAATGATAAATAAAATAAAAATACCCTGCAGTTTCATGTTCCAACCAGAGAGGCGCCAGAGAGGCAAACGCTACACATTGCAGCTTTAAAAGCTTTTCATAAACCGACTTCATTAAAGAACATTTATTACCTTGTTTTGACGGGGGCTGTAAGGACTGCATTGAACCCTTTTCCTGCAAAGAGAACGAAATTATTTCATTTTATCTGTAGATGAGGTGTCTTATGTTAATGGTTTATGGTATTAGCGTTCATCTAGCCTGCATATGTGCATGGCCGAATTGATGTAAAGCTCTATTAGAATAGATGGCAGTATTTTTCAGGCTTGTGAGGGTCACTGTGTATTACGGGACAGCCTGGTTATTCCCAATGGCTGTTGACTTATGCCTGGCTGTCTGGTAATTAAGGAAGGTAATAGCCTCCTCTGATGAGGGCCGTGTGCACAGAGCTAGAGCTCCGGTTCCCCATCACATGAGAAAGAGTTTGTAATTGAACACTCAGAATATTACTGTCGACGGCTAATAGCGATGATGTGCATCAAACGTCCAAAAAAACACAACATAGCTGTCAACAATCAACTTCATTTCCCTATTAAGTAACAATTAAGTTTCCATTAAGTAACAAAAGCGTTAAAAGTGTTCAACAGAAACGTAACAAAAACAGCAAAGATGTTCATTTAAATGTTCTAGGAATGGAATATATATACTATATATATATATATATATACACTATAAGTATATATACTATAAGTATATATATACTATACACTTTAATAAAAATAACAAATTCCATTTATATATCCCATTCCTAGAACACACACATAATAGAACATTTAGAGAAAGCTAGCCAAGCTTGTGAGAACAGTATATTGTTGATATTTATAGTATAGGCATGTCCATCCACCTACGTTACATTTATTAAAGTTACACAAATACCTGAAGCGATCAGTTCTATATTTTTACATGAGTCACATTTCCTGTAGTTTGTAGCTTAAGATCAACCACAAGAATAGATCTCTGAGGAGGACATGACAGAAAATGATCAAAGAAACTTCAGTCTTTATATAAACTGATTAGAATGGGACAGTAATTCTGGTCGTATTGTAAATATACAGCGACGCTAATAAACAATTTCAGTTTCATTCGTGCCTTTTAATTGTTTAATGAGGAGCAACGATCACAGCTAGTGAACTTCTTATTTTGCATCTGCTGAAAATGTTTGCTAACACTAGCGCAGTCTTCATTAGTCTTGCCTGCAAAGCTAAAAAGGGCCAAATACCACGACCTCCTGAAAATTGGACATTATCAGACACAAATTGATGTTTGGCTCCGTATCTCCAGCCTCGAGTTTAGCTTTGGCTCTTTGATCATCTTTCAAAGGCACACGCTGTAAAAAAGCCTTTATATCTGAGCCTTTAACAGAGAAGGATGTTTTCAGAGATCAGTCCAATTCAGGTTGGCTTGTTACACATCCTAATGAACGCCGCGCTGCGCCGTACGTATGCGAGATCATCACTCAATTCAGTTATCGTAGCACCACAGGAGGAAAAAACACAGAACAGACCAAAAAAATGGTTTATCTTCTGCCGTGGGATATCCTTAACCCCCGAGATCAGACAAAACTGAAGTATTGAAACTTGCAAAACAACAATCTTTCGGGTGAAAACACCCCACTGTAATTACAGATAAAACGTTTCTCTAGAAAACGCTTCACTCTGAATGATCGCACTCCCCACAGATACGCGCCACGCATACATCTCTCGTGCGACTTTTACTTGTTTTGTAATTTGCCCTATTGTACATTCATCACAATGGCATTTGCAGCCGGCCAATCGAGTGTCAGTTTCTGGGAAGTGAGTGATGCGTCTCATTGTGTAAATATTCTTGCTAAATTATCTTTTTGAGTTATTGTCCATCACAGTTTGGCAGCGGCTCTGATTTGGAGAGAAAATGGGACACCTGTTTTGTCCTGTTTTAAAACCAATCAGACGCAGTTAAAATCCCACAACAACAGCAAAATATTGATGTTATTTTAGGATCCATAGCAACACCACATACATACATACACCACAAACATATTTTATACATGTTTCTTGACTATCATTACTTGACTACGCTTGAAAAAGATGTAAATTAGGGTTCTGTGTAGAACCTTTTGTTTATTAATGCTGAGGAACTGACATTAGTAAATTGCAGTCCATAGCTTTTGCGTCTTTACTGCCATCTCTGTTTGAAACATTAAACTGCAGGTTACTTGCAAAGCCATTTTCTTAACATGAATGACCAATTTAAAGAATAAGCAATTTAAAGAATAAGCTTCAAACTCTGCATCATCTACACAAACACACAATATATACGCTGAATCTTCTTCCTGTTTACAGACTGACATTTCACATAAAATCAAACCTGACAGCTCAAATTATAAATCACTATTATAAACTTGCCATTGGGAATCAGGCACAGGTAAAGAGATTGTGCTGAACACTGATCTGTCTGTTCGTTTTTGACAAGAAAAGTTACGGCTTTCAGCTTTAGATTCTAATGTAATTTATAGCAAAGGTGTTTTGTTTCATTCCCCGGACATTATTTATTTTCACATGCGACTAAAGCTCATGCAATCATACACACTCTCATGCACGCAGTAACTGGACGGTTGAGACCAACCATTCGAAACAAAGGCTGCCAGGCAGCTAAGAGAATTTAAGTCCAGCCATCGCATGCAGCTTCAGACGTATGCACAGCTATTGAAATAATTCCATTTCATGAATAAGCGCTTGACTGCATACGGTGACAGCCCAGTCTTCATGCTGTCTTTCTGAACATCTCTGCCCGCGCACAACACTGACAGAATGTCATTTTAATGTTTGCAAATTCCAGGGTGAGAGCGGCGAATTCTTCCCTCCTTTTTCGACGGAGTGAACTCGCGCCAAATGTGAACAGGAAGAAAGGGAAAATGATTGACAGCCTCCATCTAATCTCCCTGAATGTTTACTACATGAAACATTTTGTGCTGGGCCAATTTATGACACAGAAAAAGAGGTGATTGGTCGACAGGTGCTGGGCTGGTACCTACTGCCCTGATAGCAAAATCTAGGTCATACCCTGCTAACAGTTTTCTGTTTGTAAAAACGTTTCAATCGAGTAACAAATGGTCTAGAAACATTCAGGATTTATGAATATTATTGCAACATTATTCAAACAATTTTATACTGTAAAATATTCAACCAACAACTTATTTTCTTTTATACATGAAATAAAACGTATTCTAACATTTCTGCAACATTCTACCTTCTTTTAAGTTCCACAGAAGACAGAAATTACGATATGAACACGTGTACAACAGTCTCCTTATCTTCCCTGACTGATTGGACACACAGCACTTAGCAGAGACGCATTAGCAACAAAATGCATTTTCTCCAAAACAAGCCGTTTGCCTGACACTAAAATCACAGAGATTTTCTCATTTCCAAGAACAAATGTCCATATTTACACGTCTGTGTGTTCTGAAGCAGCCAAGAAAGTCATTGTAGATTGTTCAACACTGTTTTTTAAGTGCCATACAAGTTGCTAGTGCCTGCGAGCGAGGCCAAAGATCAAAACAGACGTGTTAATGCACGGCCAGACAGGAGCGTATGCCTACTGGGACGTGGGTGCAATCTTTTTTCAGCAGGTTCTAACCGGGCCTGACAGCTTTCCTTTCTGAGAACATGCACGAAAAGATCCATTATGCATGAGAGCCCCGTGCAGCGCCTGGCCTTCTGTTTTCTGACGGCACCCATAAACGTGCAGCCCTGAGCATTTCACCTGAGAACAAACATGCCTTGCTATGCACCGCATATGTCCATGTGTAAAAATGTATGTGTTGCCATGTTGAGTTAAAATCACTGTCTTTGAAATGCTGTAAAACATGGAGGGGCAAATTTTAATGTACTTATGGATGTCTGTCAAAACGGTCCATAATTACTGGAGAACATTGACCTGCAACATTCATCCATGCAGAAAATATCATATAAATGAAGCTATACTCATATTGCACAAAAAACACAGTTAAACTATTTATTTAAAACAGGCTAATAGACAAACCAGAAAAAGTACAGCATAATTCTGAAAGAAATTAAAAAGTGTAAATTGACCTATAGCGTCTAATTTTGACAGATATTTTAGTGTGGTGCCTAAATTGTCACTCCATGTCAACATAATGACATGCTATGAACTCATGATTGCTAGCTGTCCAACTCCACAATACTTGCTTGTCCACTGACATACTCAAGATGTGATTATAAACACACCTCTTCTGTGAGAGATCTATTTTCAGAGTCATCAAATACTAAGTTTCTTCAGCTGTCTGCAAAAAGCTATTTAATTACACAAGTTTTCAGGTACGGACGCATCCGCTGCCCCTATATAAGATTTCTACATTCAGATAATTGGCAGTCTGTATCACTGCTTCACCTGAATTTCCTCACATCTACATATCAATAGAGAAGACACGCTATAGCAATGTTGAATTGGACGCTGTGTTTTCAAAGGCTTTCAACAGTGACTCACTAATAAAAACCCAATAAGCGTGTAAATGCAAGTGAGCATCTATTTATGCGTGGAAATGCAAACTAACAGCCCACATCCTGAAGCAATTACAACTACCACAAACTCCAGGTTTAGCCGTTAAACACATGCAGCGAATACCCAACTAGCATTTTAAGATTGTTTGAAGGCAGATGACAAAACGTTTAAAAAGGTGCTAAAAAACGTTATTGCAGGAACAGTTTTCAGACAACTTTTGGAGAACATTAGTCAACGTGCTGAAACGTTCCCTGTTAGCTGGGCAGCAATTAGTCCAATGTCAAAAACAACATGTGAAAACGATCTTCATGACAAACAATCTTGACATGAGTTATATATCAGCGCTTATGGACTGGAATTACTGACATTTTGTTGCTCTTTAAAACGCAGCGGTGGGTTGAACAGCCGGGTCGTACAGAACTTATGAAGTGTTGGAAGACATTTATCCATAAGTCAGTGATATGAGGCAACCCGTCAAGTCTTGAAGTCAAACGGCACCGCCTGACACATAAACACCCTCGCCGACTTCACGCAGACAGTTCTTTTGTGCGATCAATGCCAGCCTGAGGCATTTCAGAAATCCCTGATAACAAACACACCTCCGTTTCCCTTTTTATTCCAACATGTACCTGTCAATAGCAAATTTGTCCGCTGCCTAAGCGGTTGAAAATGGGATTCGGTTATTGACTGTGCTGTCTACATTTGTGCGCTATCATGAGGGGAACCTTTAATGAAGAGCTGTGACAAATGTTTCCCATTGACATGTTTACGAAATGTTCTTTTATTTGGGTTTGGCTATTAAAATGCATTTTAAAGAGACGAACGAGACATTCCTGAACAATTTCAATAAGGAACTAAATTTGAGGTTGACAGAATTACGTGACGTGCCAATAATTATTCAGTCTCAAACAAATCAAATGAAAACATCAAAATGTACTAAAAAGGCCTCAACAAAACCCAATCCAAACTCAAGCATTTAACTGAAAAGTCAATTTGTCTAGAACATTCTTTAGCATTAGCTATATGATTCCACATTAATGACATTTAAAAGCTGCAATCCATAACTTCTGAGACCAGACAGCTCATGTTATAAACCATTATCACAAACATACAGTTGGGAACCTGGGTAAGGGTTTGCAACTTTGTTTAAATCTCATGGAAGACTTCACACAGAAAGTGCCTTTAACTAGTTATGCGCTAGTGGACATTATTATATTTTCACATAGAATATTTTCATTATTGTTAAACAAACAATGTTGTGTTTAAAAACTGCCAGCCCTCATTTGCATGCATCCATTTGATTACAGCACGACACAAATCTCAACACAAATCCGCCGCAGTTTATTTTCTAACACGCATTTCCTTTTTTGTTACTAAAGCTGTGACTTGTTGCACAATTTTTAGTCAAGCGAAAGTTGATGCACACAAACACGCCAATATGTTTCAGTAGCTGAAGCCATAACAACGGCTTTAATTCTCTGTGCAGAGCACTGCCTGATTCACGCTGCCTCAAGGAGCAATAACTCAGATTTATCCCCGCTAACAGAGTTGCAAATGGGACAGCCAAGAAAAGCTAATGATAGACTGTTTCTGCCAGATAGCCAGTGTTGTTAGCACCCAAACAAAGACGGATTTAACAGAAATAGTCAGTTTGTTACCATCTATATTCCTACAGGCATGTCTTCTGGGATTTTTGAATGTGATAAACATTAGCTATAAAAATGAGTCTCTTTTAACACAAGTCAAACATGGACATATGCTTCTAAAAGCCGGTATGTGGGGGGACTGTGGGCACGGTTGGCACACTTTGGTAAATCTGTTGCACATTAAAATAACCCAACAAGGTGCAAAAGGAAACTTGCTCTTGGGTAAAAAGCAGATAAATCCAGTATCGTAATAATTAGTATTTTGGAACTTATAACTAGTTGCACTTGTGCCAAACAACCTCAACATGAAACTAAATGTTCTCAGAAACTATTATTCATTTTTCTTATTTTATAATCCATATGTTAACCACACCCACTCTTCAATGTTAGCCAGGTAACACAATATATATATATGATCATAAAAACTGAATAAAGGTGTTTAATAAAAACATTATATTATTATTATTACACCAGATTCCTCCTCCATGCAACAACAAAAGCTCGTTTTTAAACAGTCACAGATGCGTTTCACATGCTCACCGTATTAAAGCGCAAAGCGGCCGCGTTACGACGCCGGTTCAAAGCGCAGCGGCGTCGCGCGTGACGTCACGCCGGCTTGTTAACAAACTCTCTCCACGTCACAGTTTTTCTTTGAGACCTGCTGTAAACACAAACACATCAGAGCACCATTTATTATTTTAACAATTGTTATTTTGTGTCATGCTTTGTTATGTTAGTTTGCTGAAGAGAATTTCTCATTTCAGTCAAGTTTTAAAGTCAAGTTTTGCAGCGTTATTATTATAAATGATGTAATTGTGCACAATGTGTTTTTAAACATCGTCACATTTAACCAAAATATGGAAATGCACTTTATCGTGGCTTGGGAGGAGCCAGAGTCATTAACCACGCCCCCAATCGGCGGACAGCCAATCAATTCCCAGGGTTTAAAACATGACACACCTCCATTTTTGTACGACTACAAACGTCAAAGTTGGCTGCAACTTCCCAGGAAACTCTTTTAAACACTTAAGTGTGATATAAAAGTTTGTATTAATGATGGCAACAAAAACCACCAATATTGGGTTACGATGCAACCGCAGTATGTTAATGGATATTATACACTTAATGATGCTGGTCTGGTAGCTTAGACCACATGTGAAATATGTCGTCCTTTACTTAAATTGTAAAAAAACACATTTGCTCCATTTGTTAACTCCAGAGTAAAGGGCTGTAGTTTCTACATCAATCCATACGGCTCCAAAAATACAGCAGCTAAACATTAAAATTCTGTAGCAACCGTCTTTGATGTACCAGGCAAAATTGCTATGACAGAGAAAGCAATGGGTGCACCTTATTCAAATTCTGTGTGTACGTTCTCTCCTCTCCACAGAGATGATCTGACAGTGAAGATAATCACTCTGAGGGGAAAACGTAGTAAGATTGTTGCTGTCTCTGAATGAAACAGTGACACAAAGTTCCTGTCTTATATTGATTAACAGGGTGCATGACTGAGACAGAACAAAGCCATTATTTAGATCGTTTTTATGTCAGTTCTCTCACCGGCAGAATCTGCTGCTCTTGTAGGAGCCGTTTGAGATGTTTGTGTATCTCCAGATGTTTGTCTGTACTCCTGAAGAGCAAGTTCTTAGAAAAACACTTGTGAGGACATCTGTGGTCCTCAGTATGTTATTTAGGGGCAGTTGTGGCCTACTGGTTAGTCAGGCTGGTAGTCTAAAGGTTTCTGGTTCGATTCCACTGTTGGCAGATAGAAACTGAGGTGCTCTTGAGCCCCGACTGCTGCCTGTGTGTGTTTGCTTACTAGTTACCAGTGATGGGTTAACCGCAGGTCACATGTCAGGTACGGGTTACTGACTAAAACAGGTATATTACATATAATCGTCTTAGAATAAAACCTATTAAATGTTAACCATGATGAGGCACTAGTTATATCCACTACAGTTTTCTGTTTGTGTATTTTCATCTCAGTTATGAGGATGAAATTGTGCTTAAAATAGCATCACTTGACATTTGCTACATTGAGACAAACCGTCTCTATGATTCAAAGTACAAAATAAACCCAGACGTACCAAACAATGTTGGGGACAGAAAACACCATTAGCTCAGTATTAAATCTAGAGAGTCATTGTTATGATATGCAGGTGTGTGAGAAAGAAACACATTGACAGATTGATCTTTACATATTGTTTAATCAAAGCCAGCAAGAAACAATAAAAAAAACAACCTAAACTCTAGGTAGGATAATTGGAGCAGCGCAATCAATACAAGACGATACTGAACCTTTTAAATATGGATTCATTCGAGAATAAGTCTCATATTTATGATTTTATGGTTATGCAAACAAAAATAATTCAACAGTGTTCAACTTCCTGCTGTATTCAATCTCAGTTTGTACTCATTTTTGGTAAACAAACACTAAAAAGGAAAAAAAAAAATCAACCAATTATGTTTCTTTATAAATAAACTGCAAAAGACTTCAAAGAATGTTCCGGAAATGAATGTCACCGTTACATCGTTTTGTCACCGTTCATTTGCGCCCTTAAGAAATAATACACTGGTGTATTTTGAGCACAGTGTTAATAAGCAGCAAACGATCGACTTGAGCTGATATGCAAACTAGCGTAAATGAAGGAAAAGAAGATTTTAAATGTTGACATAAAAGCCCACAGCAACATCAAATTTATTTGGATTTTGTCCTTTGATTCGGAGTCCACTTTGAAGAGGTAAAGAGCAATTCATTGCACATTACAGTACAAAGCACTGATTAAAAATAGACTCTTTAAATGATCATTCACATACACTCACGTTTCCATACATGCATACACAGACAAAACACACAGTCCAACAGAAGTACCCAGCCAACAGGAAATGTTCTCGAAATGTTCCCTTAAAGTACTCTCAAAGTTACCCGAAAGGCTTTTAAAGTAATGTTAGTAGAACGTGTTTGTAACGCTACATACTGTACATCAAAAAACGTTGTTCTTATGTTGGTAGTGGAATGTTTTAAAAAACAAATTTTGAATAATGTTTTTAAAACCAAGCAATAACATTGATACAACATCTAAAAAACTGGACGTTTTAAATGTTCCTAACATTTTGTTGCTCCATGGAAATGTTAGGGAAACATTCTTACAATCTAAAGTTATTTGGGTACAGAGCAGAGAAAGAGACAGGAGAGAGTGCAGGTGGTCTTCTAGCGCGGACCCTCCTCTGTGGGAGGCCGGACAGAGATCACAGCCGAGCGCCAACACAGATATCTGAAAGAGAATCACAGAAAAGGTCAAAAGTCACAAAGCTTTGTAACACCGAAATGAAAGCCAGAAGTCTTCCAGCTAACCTTTAAAAAACCTTTTTAGGATGTTGGTTAACATTAGCTAAACATTCCCTCAAAGTTGTCAAAAAAAGTTTAGACGCGATACATAAAAAATACATTTTGAAATGTTAAAAAAGAAATAAAAAGAAGTCAGTAATGACGTGATATAATTATTTTGTATGTTTTAATTTTAAAGTAATCCTGTAATCTGTGTGTGTGTGAGATTTCTGTACATTTAAATACGTTATCATTAATGTGAGTCATTTTAAATGGACTTCTGTGTTAAAAACTCAACAGCCATTTTTCAGTCAGTTTACTGGTTTGTTTAGAAGCCGGATTCAACTTAATGCCTGTGTAGACTTTTAATGAGAAACATCTTTACATAACATTTGCCAAACCTTGCAGCTACAACACTTGGTGGAACTTCACAACGAACACTGGCAAACTGCTCCAGTCCTCCAAAAACCTCAACTGATCTGGAAACAGTTTGTACATTTAACTCTAGAATTGTCCTGAGGTTTGGGAGGTAATTTATGGTTGGTGGTCAGAGTTAAAGTTTTAATTAAGCGCGGGCCTGAGTTTGGAACAGAAGCGCTTCATTAATCACAAAACCAGGCAATCCATAAAGGGCCATAGCTCATCACGTTCATCAGAATGATCCTCATTCACGGCACAAACTAGAACCTTTTAAGTAGATGAGAGTCAGAAAGGCTTTAGTTCCTGTCCTGAGACACACAGCCTGTGAAAAGCGTTTTGAGGGTGAAAACGATTACCTGACCCTGTACCTCCTGAAACCCAAAATAACGATCAATGATCAATGATCAATGAATGTAATGATCAATGCTGAACAGCTGATATTGGAAAACACCCACACCCAAATGTTTTCAGTCAGAACACAGTGGAACAACCTCTGACCTTACAGTTCTGACTCATACCATGTTCTGAAGTTCACACCACCCGACGCCCCATCTGCAGAAACTCTGTGTGTGCGATAAATGGCAGAAACTCAACTGGACCGGAGCGAATGAATCAGTTTTACGTAAGCTGAAGGAGAGCTGTCTGTCTTTACCCTCGTGCACCCGGCTGTCCAGCCTAACACTCCTAAACACTCTATTTCCTTCACGCTATCTGCATCATTAACTTTATTTACACTCCTCATGTTTCAAAGGGTTCCATTTTACCCACAATCCCCCTGCTTCATGTTTTTCTCCAGACTTGCTTATATCACCTGCTGTGCCTAAGACTTCCCGGTCACGTCACCCGGGTCTGAACAGCAAGTTTGATCTCAAATGACCTGTCTCTGCCTGTCTGACTCTGCCGGCTGATCTGAGAGCAGTGCTGACACACGGAGGGGTCAGAACCGCCCAATGAAATAAAAGTACAGGGCTTTGCTGCTTTTGATGTGTTCCTCACCTGCTGTAATCTTTACGCCCAATGCGGCGCTGCTTCCTGTCCACACACACACACACACACACACACACACACACACACACAAACAGAACTGCAGACAAAGGCGGAACAAAATAAAGGCTAGGAGGACAGAGAGATTAAGTAAACGTGGGCGATAAAAGGGAGAGAAATGAAACGAGATGCACAGAATAAAGGCCTATTCATTATACGCAGGACGCAACACTGTGAATTGCAAACTAAAATTGCAAATGTTTTTCTCTGGGAAAAGTTCGAACAACAGCAAAAACACGTTCATGATGCAAAACAGAGCCCACTTTACATGCCAATGACACTAAACTTCTTATTTAAAGAATTACATTTTTTTAAAAATGTATTTAAATGATATTCTCTGTTGCACATAGAACCTTTGAATAAAATATAAGCTAACGTTATAATGCTACACACTTTCTATGTGTGGAAAATGCTGCCAGCATTTTGTGTTTCATTAAAAAATAAAACAAATACAGACTAACAAGAAGGTAAATTATGACATTGTCTGTGTTTATATTCAATGGCATTTGTAAGATATATACATGAGCTATGGTTTTGCTATGGAAAATGGCTTTTAGCCCAATTTCATTAACAAAATGCAATATTTTAATTTACAATATTTGAACGTCACATAAATGTTTGTGTTCTCATAATTGTTAATGTCACAGTCTGTGACTCGCAATATTGTTTCAAAAACAGACAGATAAGTGTGACTAAATGTCTCATAAGAAATTCTGTAATATCAACAAAACATTGAGCTATTTTGCCAAAAAGAAGAGATTTTAAAAAAATGTGTGTATTAGAAAAAAAGTCAGATAGAATATTTACATACCTGTACATACGTAAACACACAAACATATATATATATATATATATATATATATGGGTGTGGGTAAATAGATATATATATAAGGTGTGTATATGTATGTAAATCTACCTCATGATTTTTTTTCTAATTCACACATTCTTTAAAAATCCTTGTGCAAACGTATCCATATATACACACACACATTTGTACATATCTAAACACACGTATAGGTATATACACACACACACACACACACACACACACACACATATATATATGTGTGTG
>JBAJNP010010090.1:0-17017 GCA_036877545.1 Yasuhikotakia modesta | reverse complement strand
TGAAGTGAGTGTGTGAGTGAGTTAGGTGTGTCTGACAGTATAGTCCTTTCATCTTCAGCTGTTCTGATATAAAGCTAAATGGATATCTGATGTCTTCATGTTGTGTTGTGCAGTTGGAGGCTGCAGAATTAATAATGTGTGACACTTAACAGCTTTGTTGCAGCTCTGACTATTAAACTGCTAAACAGACAGATCAGTGTCACGTCTGCTCATTTGTCAAGTGACATTTTCCTCGTGAACAAACGTCTTACCCACCCTCAGAAAAATTACTGCAGCCCCAGAACTTCTCAAGATTTTAAATGTCTCTTCAGATGGTCGCAGACGTTTTTATAGGCAGGGAAGGTGATTTGTATTATTATTATTATTTCCAGAAACATTTGTTATGCTGGTTTAAAGTCTCCAAAAGCGGTCTAAATATATTTATATACCTGTTTACCTGGTATATATCTATATATATACAGAGTGGGTACGTGTAACCTCAGAGTAACATGAGCTTATGTGAAATCTCCACCCCACGGTTTGTAAGGTGTCGGCTGTGAGAACGTTGCACCCACTGCCCTGTAGCTCTCTGTGGATCGTCTGACATAATTAGGGGGTGGTGAGGTGGAGATGTCAGGAGATGGATGAATCTGACGTGATGTGTGTCAGTCGACGTCTTTCAAGGTTTGTTACAGGCGCTATTAATTTCTGTCTTGAGGTCGTTTTTGACTGTCAGTTCTGAAAAGCTTTTTCTTTCGTTCCTTAAAAAGTTTGTCAGTGCAACCTCAACCTCAAGTGTAGCTCTGAGGCAAAGTCAGCAAATATCTGGTGCAATAAAGTCTTGTAATTTAATAATTTAATTGCACATGTATTTAACAGTTCTGTCTGTCATATCTTTACTTACAGATAAAAAAGTAACCTGACTCTCTTTTACAATAATCATGTGACACTGATATCTGTGTCACCTTTTTATTTCTGCACTGGAAGCTTTACTAACTGTAATAATAACAAACCTGCAGCGGTATAATATTGTCAACGTGAACACCTCTCTCTGCCCTGGCTGGTGTGTTTTATTCAGTATTGCCTTTGAATTGCACTAGCTGAGCTGCAACGTCAACACAAGGTGAAACCGTCAACCTGTGACATAATCCTCTAATGTCTAGTGTGCTGCTGTGTTGCACAACCGCATTTTTCGATGCATTATCATTGCAGGAAAAGGGTAAGTCTTTATAATGGGTGGCTGCTCCGGGTTCTTCAGTGCAAACTTCAGGGTTTCCCCAAGTGCTGTTGCATCAAACTACTTGTTTGTTATTTGAATATTATTGCACTCAGTAATGAACGCTGCTTTTACGGTGATGGTGTGTGTGTTTATGTAAACAGAACTAAATCAGAGTTTCACATGTTTAACTGTATTTTGACCAGCTTTTACACGTCTAGCGGGGAGTTAACTGCATCAGAGCTGTGACCCTTACGCTGTAACCGCTGTAACACTTCAGCCTGTGTCTGAAATCACCAGCTGTATTTTTATCATCTCCGGCTGGTATTCCCCCTGACTCATGTTGTCTTGGTTCTTCATTTCCTGAAGGATTAGCCCTCTGTGACACTCGCTGCGCTCGCAACCGCAAACTCGTGACGCAGTTTTGTCTCTGCGCTTAATTTTACAATACCTGAAGATTTATTGTTGCTTACAACAATAATTTCTTGCAGAATTAGGAGCACTGCATTGTGAACGTAAGAGATGTCACTTCTCTTTACTGTTTACATTATTTGTTAATCCACTCTTGTGTCCTAATGTATTGCGTTTTCTTTCAGATGTACTGAAGTGATAGCCAGTAGGAGGAGAGATCTGCTGTGGTAAAAGACTGCAAAATATCTGTAGGTGTCAAAGAGTCACATTTTAACTGTTAATGATGCAGCGGCAGTCAAGCAATAAAATCTTTAATATGTTGTTAATTACTTCTGAGAGATTGGATATTGATTAAAAAGCAAAGCGGTTTTAATTATAACTCGAGTGTTAATGTCGTCCCAGGTGTTGACGGTTTCAGGACTACGTGAGATGAACCTAAAACTGTGTCTTTTTATTTTGTTTATTTACTGTTTCTGAATGAATGGTTATTTGTTGTTGATTTTACTGATCAGAATTTGGGCGATTTTCCCAACAGCTTGTTTATAATAATGATTTATAATGTAAGCTGTCAGGTGCAATTTCTCTGGAAACATTTTTATTTGACTGCATGTTTAAAGAAAAGCATGAAAACTAACCTGCAGTGTTGTGTTTCAGACAGAGATGGTGATAGAGAGACAAAGTTACAGATTGCAGCTTTAACTATCCGGAATTTTTCCGGATAGTTCCTTTGAACCCAGAGGTGAGCAATTAATGTTGATTTGCCAATCACACAGAAATTACAGTTTACCACCTATAACAAACAGATCTGTAGGAAACGGATGCAATTGAACAGAATGTGACTTGCAAACTTGATTTGACCCATGTTGCATTTTAATGCCTGTGCTACTGTCTGCTGCAGCAACACAATGAGGCTTCAGAATGGCAGACAGCAGGAGAGCATCGCATTTAATTGGCGAGGAAAGAAACAGGGAATTGTTATGAGAGAGACTTTCAGAAATGCAGGGGAATATAATTATTTCTGCAGAACTTGGAGTGCTCTATTTGACATTCAGCAATGGGCTCTGTGAGTCTTACTACCAGTCTGGCACTGGTCTGTGATTCACGGGGGAGAGAATGTGTTAATATGGGGCTGTGGGCTCACAGAGCTGTGTAATTGGGTTCGCATGGTAGGTGTCAGGGCAGCGGTACCACTCGGTACACAAAGGGCACTTTCTAGCCAAGCTGTCAGGGACTGAGAGACAGTCGCCCTCCTGATCATGCTTGTATGTCACAGGAAGGCTTTCTGGAGCTCTGAGTGTGGTTTCGTAAGGGTCCGCAGATCGAGTGTCTCGCGTTTGTTAGCGTCTTCAGCTCTTTGCCGCCCGGATCTGAAGGGGGCTGTGAGAGGTGGCAGACCGCTGAGAAAATCTCTCTAATATCCCCAAATGGCATAATTACTCCTGCATTAATTCAGACTCCTTCCTCCCCTTTCAGTAATTATTGGAGCGTGTCTGCATCAGAGGTTACAGCCCCGCTGTCTCTGCCTCTAACCCCATGTGACTTCCTGCAGCTGATTAGCCTGTTAGGAATTTTCTCAGCTCTCTCTGCGGGAACGAGCACAATTCCTGCAGCTGGAGACTGATGTGCAGCTCATTCGTGAAGGAAAGATTGTGTGTTGATGGTCTGAACTGTATTTTTGTGATGCAAGAATGTCATTCTGAAATATTCAGGCAGGAACTCGGTGTCCATTTGTTTTAGCTGCATTCCTGGTTCTTAGTATTTTTTAAAATCTTGTGGCTTTTATGTTAACCTGCTATTAGCGCAGCACCGCATTTATGGTTATCAGCTGCTCGCATTTGTGTGCTGCTTTTCATTTCTCTGCAGTCAGAGTGGCACTCCGCAGTGACTGGCAGATTAATTATGGAGTGCATGCATGCATGCATGCAGCCCCTGCAGACGACTTAGCTGGGGAGCTGAAAATCAGTCCTCATGTAAAGTAATGAGACTCGCGTGCTTGAGGACACGCCACACGGCCGGCGTGTTTCTGTTCCCCCAATACTTGACAGAAACCCATCAGAGCTTTTTCTGCCAGGTCTGGGATCAGCGCTAGCAGGCGACAGAGCAGGCTGGCAGTGTGCACGGAAGCAATAATTGACACATGCTAAAAATGCGAGGGGTTATTAATGCGTTCAGCCTGTTGGTGGTTTTAATGCAACCATTAAGCTTTTAATGGAAAGAGGAGACTGACATGTTAAATCTGGTGATGTTACCATCTTTCATTTAGTGAAGGGGAGTCTGTCGCCCAGCCGCAACGAACAATTACAGCGCTAACAATGCGCCGTTGCTATTTTTGTTATATTCGTTTGTTAGTATAACTCTATCAACGCCCGAAGACTCGGAAAAAATGAGGAATCTCCGTTGACTCCGGGGCAGGTGAGGCGATTCCCACCCCTCCCTGTTCTCCCGCCCACGATCGCTAAGACAACAAGGGCTTTTCTACACACTGTAATAATGTTGTTGATATGGAGGCCGTGGCCAGAGTTTCGGTTAGGAGTGGAAAGCCACGGGCTTGTTGCTGGGTTACATTAGTGTTGTTGTTGTGAAGCAGAGTTCCAGGTTTTCAGCTCTGTGGAAGAGCTCATTCAGAGATTCCCCTCAGTTCATGCCAGATTATCTGCTCCTCCGTCACAAACCTGTTAACTCGCCCACGTAACCCTGCACACACACCAGGTCACCTGCATTGTGAAGTCAATCCTGTATTGTTATAGTTTTGTAGCTGTGAACATGCAGCAGTTCTTGCGCTCTTTGAACAGCTTTCAGCGCAGCGTATTGTTTTGTGTAGAAGAGGATTGATCATTATTAAATTACAGCAGGGTGGGTCATACTGTAGCTTGCCTGTTTATTTACCTTTACAAATCTAATTTTAGGATATAACTTGCATTACTTTTTGGTTTGATGACTGTTAAAACTCCACAAATGTAAAACATCAGAGAATTTATGTAACAGTAAGTTGTTGTTATGTCAACGTTTGTCCATTTTAAGGAGGCGTGTTTTTATGGTACATAGAATAAGTCATTGTGTGTAGTACAGATTAATGTTTGTGGATGAATCTGCAGTGTGATGTCATCGAGGGGAGTTTTAATTTAATCAGGTAAACAGGTAAATGAATGTTGTTAAATCAGGCTGCTCAAACAAACAGAAAAGTTAAAGTGGCACAGAGCCGCAGTGTTTATACAATATAGCCACAATGTTTACACTTTTCAGTGCAGTGCTCCTAACACACCTACAAAATAGTCCAACTTTTAACAAACCATCTACCACTTCTGACTCGAAACTAATTAAGAACAAGACAACAGCATTGTTCTCAAAGATCTCCTGTTCCAAAAACAGCTCTTAACTGAAGGCAGTGCGGTGCGTTTGTGGAAACAGACTCTCCTGTGTTTAGCGGTGTTAGCAGACTGAACTGGCTGACTCCAGAGACGTGTGTATGGCCGCCAGCCACGTCCCCTTCTGGTGCCAGTGGATGCATTCTGCTGCTGACTGGAGTCCTCTGTACAGGTGCCAGTGTTAATGAGCGGTGATGCAGGCTGCACTTTACTGCAGTAATGAACATGCCAGAGCTGCTCAGAGCGTCGCATTTTCTGCAGGATGGAGTCAAAATGACAGCAGACCTGTAACAAGTGCTCAAACACAGTGTGTTTCACAGAGTTTATCATCATTCCAGGTGTGTTGTTGTTTTATTGAAGGTAAAAGTGTAAGAGTCACCGATTATTAATCCTAATAATGCGTGTGCATTGTACACAATTATTATTACATAGCCTGGAAATTAAAAAAAAATTTCCAAGTAAATTATAAATCTGCTGTTTTAATAAGTAGTAGAACCACAGTTTTATTTGTTCATTGTTTACCTGAAGCTTTTTTTGGTCTTTGTAACTTTCAGAATCATAAAATGTTACTGCTTTAAACTTTTAATATTAAAAGTTAATATAAAATTAAACTTTATATAAAAGTTTTAAACGTTCTATCACAGACTTTATTGCTGCCTTTGATATCTGGTGTTTGTTTTTCATCCAACTCTTTTAGATCAGATCGATACTTTAAAGGTTTTTTTAGCGTTTCTGAGTGATTCAGGCTCTGATGTCCTGCCCACAATATTATCAGATGGAGGCAATGTTGGTTTCTAGATAAATCTTGTATTTCTTATGTGTTTCATATACTTTAAACGCTGAGATTATTATATAAATCTCAACAGATGTATAATCTTTTACTATATATCGATAACGCCAGTGTTGTATAGATTTATTTTTATATTAGCATGACAATAAGAGCCTCACATTAATCTGTCTTTATTTAGAGTTGTGTGTTTGGTGGTGCTCGGTTTCGCTGGAGGTTGCAGAAACGCTTTCGTAACGTTTGATGCTTGCCGGTGAATTGCAACATGCTGCAACAATTTCAGTTCATCAGCAGCGTGTGTTTCTGCAGCGTTTGTGCGTCGTCCACCGTACGCATTTGATTTAATTAGCAAGTTCCCAGAAATTCACTTCCTGCATGTGAACAGTGTGTGTCAGGATACGAACTATGAATTTTAATCATATACTTTGTACAGTTGGATTTGTGAATCTCATCTTTTCGCTTGAAAAAATTCTTTAAACCAGAAGGTCGTGACTCGTCTTTATGGAAATGACAGAGTAATGAGAAAAGAGTTTGTGTCGTAGCGTTCACAGACATCTTATCAGATTTCAGAGGCACACGCTAGCGTTTCACCAGCGTGGGGAATTTCAATGAAGGTGTTTCTTTCAGGTCTCAAGAGAATCAGGAGGTATTTTTAAACTGCACATTTTTCCAGTCGTGCCGTCATTTCTCGCGATACACTTTTCTGTAGAGTGAGGCTGGATCGGGCCTCCTGACTGTGTACGTACGCAACTAGACGGGCCTCGCGTTTCTGCTGCTATTTTAAGGCAGAAAGGGCTGCATGCCTAAAATGAAAGGTTGCTTGTGGGTGTCGGGTGCAGCTACAGACTGGAATAAGAAACTAGACGTGCTGCTAGCGCCAAATCCGTCACGGACTGCCATGCCTTTATACGACAGGGACGAGATGGAGGGGGGCAGGGAGAGAAAGAGCTGCCATCCAGGGGGCTGAAATTCCTTGTGAAATGTTCCCCCATTTGGCTGGCAGTTGTGAAAACAATTTCTCAGCTTTTACTCAGTTTGTGGCTCAGATTGCAGCGGTGTGAGTCAGGCTGGAGGTGGGACAGACTCTTGGCCGGTCTGTGCTGCTCACTGTTGTTTTCTTTTTGCACTGGTGTGCGTTTCTTCACAGATCACCGTTTGTACCGGAGCTTTCCACCAAAGAGACACACTGCCTGTTTAAACGTGCTAATTAAAATGACACCAACCGGAGCGTTTCTAACTATGGAAACCGGCGCTCGTATCCTGACGGTACCGGGCGATATAATGACACCCTCTCTTGCTCTTTCCTGCAGGTTTCGTTTTGAGTGACACCAGCAGAACGTTGATCTGAGGGAACTCCTGCGTTCTCCCAGCGCCGGATCGCCGCTCATTCACCGCTACCCTCACCGGACCCCTGCCACCAGCCGCCATGACGTCGGAGCTGGAGAGCAGTTTGACCTCCATGGACTGGCTGCCGCAGCTAACCATGCGGGCCGCCATTCAGAAAGCAGACGCCCAGAACCTCCACGGGCCAGGCATGGCTAAAAAGAGCGCCTTGGTGGATCCCAACACCACACTGGACCAGGAAGAGGTGCAGCAACACAAGGACGGAAAACCGCCGTACAGCTACGCCAGCCTGATCACGTTTGCCATCAACAGCTCGCCGAAGAAAAAAATGACACTAAGTGAAATCTACCAGTGGATCTGTGACAATTTCCCCTATTACAGAGAAGCCGGCAGCGGGTGGAAGGTAAGAGCAGAGCTTCATCTTCAGCTAATTTGTCATGATTTATGTTCTGCCTGTCCTGAACCCACATTTAATCTGCATGTCCAATCAGCCCTGAGTTCAGTCAGAGGAGACCGCCAAGGTTAATGTGTGAAATTATTCCCATTTCTTATGCTGTCAGCATAGTTTATTTCCTGCTAGGGATTACTTTGGAAATGGCAACGCAGTAGCCATACAGCTCCTTTTGCAGCGTTTGATCCGTGTTTATGACCGTTGATGTTTGGCAGCGTGTTGATACGACCCCCTGAAAGAAAAACTTTCATGGCTGGTTATTCAGGCCAGATATCTTGATAGAAGTTCATTTTGTAGGAGGGAGCCGTTGTCGTGCTGATTGCTTTGTAAAGAGCAGGGATGGACAGTGATATTAGAATGAGCCGTCTAATCACTTGACATGTGTTATTGATAGAATGGAATAGCTTGATTGCAGGAACACAAGGTGCTGTTCATACCGGTGTGTCTTTGTGAGCAGATTTTAACACCCACCGCTCATGTTCTGCTCTGCGTTTAAACATATTTATGTCCGTTAAGATATAAAGGTAACATCATTATGGAAGTTTAAAATCATCTTACACTTGCAGCAGTAAAATGTTGACAGATGCGATTCTGTATGATTTTATTCTATAACTGTAATTAAAAAACAAATCACACCTGATGCAATGAAATTTCTTATGCTTCCAGTGCTAGCATGCTATTGCTAGTCTCTGTATTGTAGCTGTATTGCAGAAGTCTTGTTTAACAATGAGAAATGTTGCTGTTATGGTCACTTACATTTATAATGTATTGTTATTGCAAAACTGATATATTAAGGATGCAATAATCTGTCAGTTTAAAAAGGGCAAGATATAAACACAGTGTTCGGTTTGAGGAGCTGGGTAATTGTTGGAGATAAAATGACACAAATAATCAGTAACTGCAGTTTGTATTGTGAGGTTTTGGGTGCAAAGATTTGTGGGTAAAAAGATGTAGCTGAAAATTAAAGACAGAACGTGCAGCTCGTTCTCTGTGAAGGTGTTTGGGTTTAGATGATCGTCCTGCTATCTGATGTGTGAGATCAGGCTGTAGAAACATCTCAAGGGTGGGAGAGCTGAGAGATGGAAAAACAGAGCCGTTGTGTTGGTGTAAGAATTGCATAACAGCAATATGAATGTTTTTTTAATAGGCAGAACAGTGGACATGTTGTGTCTCTGAAGGGTGTTTTGTGGTGTTGCACTTGTAGTGAGCGTGACAGAGGTGAGTTTAGGTCTGTGTGCAGTCAACTCTACATCTCTCCACATCTCTCCTCCAGATGTCTGCGGGAGGAGTTTAGGACTCGTCTGTTCTCAGTGTGCCAGAGAGATGAGACCGAGCTAATCCAGACGACAGCGGCTCATTTAGTCCTCTCAACAGAAGTCCATTAGCAAACGCTTTTAGAAATATCAATAAATGCTGTCAATGAGGATAGATAATACATCGAGGTCAGTATTAGACGTGAGTCGCAGCAGAGATGAATCTGAGCTCGCTCTGTCTCTGCAATGTTATACAACCAGTTACTGTAGCATTTATTTTCTTTATTTGTAGGAAAGAAATGTTTTTGAACGTTCAATTAAAAGATAAAAGACCCGCATCACAGCTGCAAGGTTATATCACAGTTCCAGAAAGGGTTTAATTAAAGACCAGCTTCTTAAATGTCATTTATATCAAAGATTTCAGCGTTGATGCCTGGAGTGAGCGAGTGGTTCTCAGTTATGTTAGATGTTGTCTTCTGTCTTTAACATCAGGGCTGTTACAAAAACATTTAGATGTTAGTATTATTTCATTGTGTTCCAGTAGCTCAACAGGAAGAACATGTACAGATCACGAGTAGTTTAAACACGCTGTACGTCGCTTTGAATTAAAGCATCTGTCAAGTGCAAAAATGTACATTTAATATAAATGTCAACCCTGAGTCTTGTTTTAAAGCCTTTACTGTAGACGTTTAGCTTGTTTTGATGTAGCCTCAGTATCTCAGGTTATCTGTGTCTCAGTTCATTTTCTCAGCGGTGATGAAGGAACGTGATTAATTTATTCTGTCTGGAGATGAGACGCGCGTCCCTGATGGGATCTTTAATGCTGTCACAACTCTCAGCATCCAGGCAGCCTCAGAGTTTATGTGTGACACCGGCTGCCCTGGTTAAAGTTGTTTATCATGAGTTGAAAGTTTTCAGCATCCACCTGACATTTGTATCCGAACATACAGTTTAACCCTGTAGCATTTATATTGAGAACTAGACTAAGTCTCTGTTTAAAGACATCGGTTTGTGTGTTAGAGGATCATCAGGGACCCAGGCGATGTATAAGCTCCCGTTATCCTCTGAGTCTCCATTTTTTGTTTACACAACAGGATTGTAATCCAGATTAAAGCCACTGAGTGGCACATAATCCAGCCGTGTAGAAACATGCAGCAGTAACAGATGTGAGCGAGAGTCCTGCTTGTGAATGGTCTGAATACACAATGTGCTTAATTGCTCTCTTATGATTTATGAACGGCTTTTTCTAGAGACTTCAGGATTGTGTTTCAGGTCACGGTTCTACCTGCGTTGGTGCTGTAGGTCGTGGATTTTACTGGGCCCAGGTAACTGTGTTCTGCAGAAGTGTGCAAATACTTCATAAACAGTTGCTCTGACTCTTGACGTTTCAAAGCAGTTTCAGCTCATTCGGATGCATAGATGTGGTTTCAGCGTTCCCTGTTTAAAACCGCTGCTGGCGTTTGGGAGCATCTACACTTTGTTACTTTGATCTCGTTATGAAATGCAAATACTCACCGACCCGAACAGATCAGAACTGGTGGCGCTGCTGGGCGGCCCACATAATAGAGGCCGGGGGGGCGATGGACCATTTCACTAATAAGTGATCAGAGAGACCCTTAGGGTGTTATTTGCTGGAGTCTGGAAAAATTATTTCTGAAGTAACTAAACAGCCAAAATCCCATTTCCCCTCGCCTTTATTTAAATTGAGGCTCAGGTATGAATATTGCACTCACTGTATTTTTTGGCTCATATTAAGATGTGAAATTGCATCGGTGCACTTTGATTCTCAGTTTAATCCGTGTTTTAGTCAGGATCATTATGCAGTTTATATAAACGCCTCCTGTTATTAAAGGGATGGTTCATTCCAAATTCAATTTTTCCTATCATTTACATGTCAACCTTTTTTCTTCTGTGGAACACAAAAGAAGGTATTTTGAGAAATGTCTCAAAATAAATGGTGGTTTTGTGTCTGTACAATTAAAGTCAATGGGTGCCACCGTTGATCAATTAACAACTTAAAAATTATTTTGTGCTCCTCAGAAGCAAAAGTCAAACAGTGAGTGACACGAGGGCGAGTGAATAATGGAAGTGTTTTTATTTTGGGGTGTTCTGTTTAAATAATTTAAACCAAGTGTCTGTAGATAGAGTGGAAGTGATTCACAGCAGCGGTTTTATCCTGCTGTGTGATTGGCTCCAGCGTCAGGAAGCTCCCGCCCACCAGCCTCACCTTGACTCCTCCCACTCGTACCCCTGCCCCGGCTCAGAGCAGGTGGGCAGAAAGAGGAGGAGACACACGGATCCCTGTCTTCTGCTGGTCTTGAACTGTCCATCTTTAAAATGTTCTGTTCTGTTTTTGTCATTTCTGAGGAATTTTAAAATGCAGCAATCGACTGCTTGCGTATTTTCCTCCATTGATTTATTTCACACGTAAGTGCGCTCGTAATGAGGCCAGTTACACAAAATCGATTCCTGACACGGAGCGTTTAACAGCAGATTTAGTCTTGCTGCATGTTTAAAGTCACTTTCCTGTCACACACATAACAGCTGAACTGCTCTGATTGTGTTTTATGAAGTAAATGTGTGTGAGTTCTGAGATCATTACTGCTGTGAGCTGTGCTCAGATTTAACTAGAAATATAAGTTACTGTAAAACACCCATAAAACTGAGAATTTAAGTAACTTAGAAATGTGCAGTTGTGAGTCTACAACAAACACAGATGCTAGGTTGGAGAATGATGTTTGTCAAAACTTTGGATTGTGGGGCATATAGTTTGTTTGTGTTGAATTTTCAAAATGTTGTAAGTAAAATCTTGTAAGCAATGGTTCTGTAGGGTATTCTGTATTATAAATATAGGGACCCCTATATGAGTTCTACATATATATCTCATATATAAACAGCATGCTTATATAGTTGTGATTTATGTGTATAATGCATCAAACAGATGTCTGGTCCTCAGTCTGGTCGGAACCCCCGTCTCTTTATTAATTGAGTCAGGGGCGACCCGAACACGGCCTCATCACTGCTGCGAGAGAGAGAGAGAGGCACTGAGATATGATGAATTTCCACAGGCTATAAATAGAGTTTGATGCTTGAATTTGTCTTTAACTCTGCAGTCAGACGGCCCGTCGCTGACTCTGGGGCTGTATTAAAAAAAAATCATAATGTTTATAAATTGTTGTGCAGCGTGACAAACCCACAGCCCTTTGTGTAGCTGTGCTCTAGCAGTTCAGGAACACGAGGAACGTTTGCGTGTCTTATATCCAGAATAAGACACGTAGATATCCAGAATTCTTCCTGTCAATTGTGTTTTCTTTATGTTACAGGAAAACTAGGCTTGCTGAGACATTACCAGAATATCTGCAGTGCCCTTTTTCACGAATGTGCACTGAAATCAACATTTCTTCTCCTCAAGGTGACATAAACCGCCTCTAGCAGTGAAGAGACTTCAGTCAGACAGGCAGTGTGAAGAGAGAGAGATGGGCGGAGCTCGTACTGCAGGGTCCCACCCCTCCGGTATCTTTCCTCCTATCATGGCCAGCTGACTGCAAGGCCACAGCCTCTCACAGTCACCTAATTGGCCTTGTGAAGGGCCGAGGGTTGTGACTGGAGGGCTGGTGTGACGTGGAAGGGTGCATATATTATTTATAGGTGGCTGTGCCTGACAGTTTTACATTAACTGTGTTAATGGAGTCTATAGAGAGGTTGTGACTTTTAGATCAGTGGTAAGTTGAATACAAATGACAAACTTGAGCTGAGCCGTCATCTTTGTCAGAACAGAATCAGTTTTGTCCTCCGGTTGACAGCAGTTTAAAGGAGAATGATGCTTGGAGAGAAAGCAGGTGTAAGAGTTTCAAAAACATCCACCCTGCAGTGCTTTAGTGTGAATGTAGCCCAATGACATGTCTCTCTGTAGAGCTGAGGACGTGTGTGGAGACTGGCTGGTCATTAGCTCTGTTGACTGTGTCAGTGGATCTGACTGGATGTGATATTAATGGCAGCTCTCCGCTGCAGCGGGGAGGGCTGTGTTTGAGAGTGGGCCTGAGGACACACTTTATTATTCCCTCATTCACAATGACTGTTTCAGTCTCTGAGTTCACAGCTGCCTCTGATTCCAGCCTATCAGCTGTCAGACGTCTGAGTTCAAATCCAGTGTGAGACTGAAAATACAGGAAATTTGTGCAGTTCAGTACAGGTCAAACTTCCAATATTTTGTGTTTCAGAACGTGGCAAAACTGTAGTGTATGTACATATAATATCCCAACGTTTGTGCTGTCATATTCTTGTAATCTTACGCAAGCCTAAACAATTTGAACATTTTTAATAAACTAACATTGTTCCTGCAGCTACATTTCAGCTCAGTCTGTGAGATATCACAGCACAGAATCATTCGTATGATAATCTCATAATATGAAGTCAACAGTTCACAGCATAGACGCAGATCTAAATGAGTCCTGGCAGTGAAATTCAGAAAACTCATTTACTGGGAATCGCAAGCATTTGATCCACATAATATTGGCATGTAATTTGATTGTTTCTGTCACAAAATGTTGAAAGCAAAATGGAAAAAATGTTTGATTTCAGAGTGTATATTTCCGCTGCAGGTTTCGTTAAGATTGTTAGCAGTAACCGGATATTATTTAGTTTTGATTTAGCTCTGTCTGCAAATGTACAAATGTCTGGAGAGCTGTTAAATCGCACTTAAAATGCATTTTGAATATTGTAAGAACAGATTATTTATTATATATAAAATAGTTTGGTATACAGTAACAGTATATTATAGTAACAGCAATTTAAAAACAATAAAGGAATATTTTGTAAACAACTTTTAAAACACCTTAACTGCAGATTTGGTGTTTGTCACTAAATACCTGCAGTTTTTCAGCGCTGTTGGAGACTAACATACATTTCAGTATTAACATACATTAATATTGTCTGTATTCTCATTTTCTCCCTTGCAGCTCTTTTAAAGGATATCTCCCACGCAACTCTTATAACTCTGTGTTATTTGTTGGCATGAACCTAAATTATAACATTCAGATTATTTTTTCTCACCAGTCCACCCACAGGAAGAGAAACGGGGGAAAGCCATAATAAAACCGGCCCGTTTTAAACTGATATGTTTTAACCAGTTCAGGTGCAGCAGCATTTGTTCTCTGCGTTGGTTTGTGTTTCTTCACATCTCTGTCTGACAGCAGTTTTGAGGCAGTACTGAATAAACCCTGAAGTGTCTGCAGCGGCTGCAGGATGCGGCTCTGAGCCGGATGATAATTAACAGGCGGTTCTGACAAACGGCTCTCATCAGATCGCTCATGTGGAACTGAGAGTGTGCGACGCGTTCAGTGAGACGTCTCTCTACTCCCAAACTTTCAGAACCTTCTGTGACTCCTGTGAGCAGAGATTTCTCTTTAATGACGCATACAGAGACGCTAACATGAGTGTTAAGTTTCTCGTCTCCCTCTGTGAGATGTTCCCGTAATTTATGAAACTCATGCACAATGTCTTATGTTTGAGATTTCTGTCAGCTCAGAGTTGCATTGGATGCCTCGTGCTAAACGCGGTTTGTTTTGTCATTTTTGAAAAAGCTTGCTGTTGGAAAAATATCTGGTGTCTTAACGTTACGTTTCTATTAAAGCACTAATTTCTGTTTTTGTTGCTGAATTATTCAGCTGAAACAACAGAGATGAACAAACGGAGCAGACATTTGTGTACCATAATAACATCTGC
Organism: Yasuhikotakia modesta; assembly: GCA_036877545.1. Taxonomy (NCBI): domain Eukaryota; kingdom Metazoa; phylum Chordata; class Actinopteri; order Cypriniformes; family Botiidae; genus Yasuhikotakia; species Yasuhikotakia modesta. The sequence goes on along the minus strand of JBAJNP010010090.1, from coordinate 2,487 downwards.
AACATTGGCCTCGTGTTAAATTTAAAACCGTTTCTGGGGAGCATGCTGAAGTAATATTTGTTTACAGCAGAGGATATTTCACATAATAACAGGAAATCAGAATGTTATTGAATTCAGAGCAGGTAATAATAACATGGAGGTGATTAGGTGATTGCAGTGTACATTATTTACAAGTTAAATAAAAGATGTTGAAATTGTATTATTTCATAGTCATGCAGAGTCAAGACTCTGCAGTGAGCGTTGCAGTGAGCGTTGCAGTGAGCGTTGCAGTGAGCGTGCAGTGATACAGTGAACCGTCTGCTGTAAACCAGTACAAACACTGAACCTGTGACATCAGTCCACAGTGACGACAGCAGATGCAGGGCTGGAGATGTTAGTGTGTCAGATGAAAACAGCAGGGCAGAGATTGAATCTGACAGCCGCTCAACTGGATGTGATGATTTTCTCTAAATCTGGCATCCCTGTAGAAGCACAACTGCTGAAGAAATGATGGAATATGATGCAATCATGCGTCTCGTTTAATATTTAATGAATGAAATTCTTGTGAACACGCTGTTGTTTTGTGATTTACTTTGAAACGGCTTTCATTACGTTTAATCTACGAGTCAAAGAACGTTTTCTTTTATTTTGGTTTCTCAAAAGAACAATAAAAACAATTCTTTGAAAGAAGTTGCAGTACAGCAGGACTGAATTCTGTGAGATTTAAAACTCTTTGGCTGTTTGTTAAGCCCTGAACACTGTTGTAAATGTGCTCTCCTAAGACTTTTGATTAAAAACTCCTGACATGAACCTTGTATCTTTTATTGGTATTTTTGACCGGCCGTTCAGAATTACAGACAGAATTTATTACCCAAAACATGTTAAAACCTTGTCCGCTGTTTTGAATTGGGTTCAGCGAGGAACTATAAGTACCGCAGTCTTGGACAATGCATGAAATCATACAGATGGGTTTCAATTAAAAAAAAAATGGCACAGGTTGCATTAAATGTCTTCAGTTTTAAATTGTGTTGGGTGTCAAAGCCAGCCTCCCTCAAGTCTCTCCTGTCTCTCTGGAGCCCTGAGCACACAGCAGAAGGCCGATGTTTGGGTTTCTGTTTCACAGTTCGGTTAACAATGACATACAATGACTTACAATGAGTAAGTAGGTTAGTGTTTGTGCCTCATTTTGTCTTCCTCTGTAAAGGTTGAAGTCCATTTGGAAGCCGTTTGAGTATTTTTTAGAGGGATCAGACTTCTGCTTGACATCTCACGTTTATCTCCTCAAGATCTCCTGGGTTTCTTGTATGATTTGCTCAAGGAAACGTTTTTCAAGTTAATACAAATACAATCTTCTGCAAACGTTATATAGCCTAGATTGTGTTCTGAGCTTCTTTACACTGTATCCATGGATTATTAGTCTCATAAATGATCATACTTTACATGAAAGATGGGTTTAATTTAAACACCAAATTAGTCCGTTCCCCACAGCATTATTCCTTCATACAGCATCTACAAATTATAATTATTGCAATACATCACCAGGTTATACCACACGCAGGATTACATCATGCCAGTATTGACCCCACCACTATTCTTCTCATTTTCATCATGAGCCGTTGAGATTGCACACCATAAAGAAGTTCTTTAAGTTTATTGTGTTTATCTTACGTTGTGAAGGCCTCATGTTTTATTCAGACAACATACAGGTGTCCTTGGAAAAAGTAGAAAACTAGAAGTTAAGATGCAGGTTTAGTTAAAGTGGAGCAGAGGTCTTCATTCTATGTTCCTGGAGGTCCAGAGACCAGCAGAGTTTAGCTCTAGCCTGATCCAGCGCACATGCGTAGATGTTTCATCTTGATTAGCTGCTGCAGGTGTGATTCATTAGGGCTGGAGCTAAACTGTGAAAGTCCTTGAGATTCTGATGCTTGTTTCCAGGGAGATGAAAGTTCATCTCTCATCTCTTCAGTCATGCTGTCCTCTTCACCCCGGCCTGAGGTGAGGGATCCTCCACACTTTAAGTGGATTAAAACCTCACTGCGTTCTGTTACACCCATCACTCACTTGGCTTGTCTGTTTTTTTTATTTTACACATTTGGAGCAGGAGGTTCCTCTGAGCTCCAGACCACTCCAGCATCTTCTCACGCCGACCACAAACAGCGGCTGCCAACGTGCTTCATTGCCTGAAGGGTGTAAAGGCATGGCGAGCTGAGAGATGCCTGCGTACGGCTGTGTGTTTGCAGAAGATTGAGGGTGAAGGAACCCGAGTGCGGTTCCCACGAGAACCCATTTGTCAGAGATTCAGTGCACGAGTGAGAGAGGATATGAAATACGATGTGACGTGCAGCACATACAGACCTATGCTGGGAATTTCAGACTGTGTTTGGGAAGTTCTCCATGGATGGAGCAATCAAACGCTCTACACTCCTAAAATAAAGGGTCTTTAAAAGTGCTTCAAAATGATGCCATAGAAGAGCAAAAATTATAAAAAAGAAACTAAAAGGTTTTTAA
>JBAJNP010010089.1:0-17018 GCA_036877545.1 Yasuhikotakia modesta | reverse complement strand
ACACACACACACACACACACACAAACGCACACACACACACAAACAAACACACACACACACACACACAAACGGAGACACACACACACACACACATACACACATATACACACACACATACATACACACACACACACAAACACATACACACACACACACACACAGACACACCTAATTGCTTTTCAAATTACACAACATCGTGACCCACAATAAACTAAACAATAAACTAATAAGTTAATTCATCGTTTCTGTTTCACCCAATAAAGCAACACAACGGTGCATTTAAACAACCCATCTGACCCCCCGCGATGAACATTATTACACAGGTTAAAAATCGCCCCTCCGCCCCCCGACAGCTGCCCACCGGGTCGGTGCCGGTGACGTCTCCATAATGGCCCCATTCATTTAAACGAGTCCCAGTAAAAGGCCACTTTTCCCGGCTCAACGGACGGCGAAAAGCTGTGTCAATACCCTGTTGAGTGGGAGAGATGGGAAGGGAGTCAAAGCGAGATTGTTCGGCCAAAATGTGCGTCAGACGGGGCGTGAGGGACGCAGACGTCCCTGGAGTCGGAGAGACGGTGTGTGAATCACTGCAGCCCGTCTGAACACAGTTTTAACACTTTAGGGTGTAAAAACGTTGCCCTAACGTTTCCTTTGGGTACATAAATGCTCTCTAGACAGTTTTAACACTGTTAGGGTGTAAGAACGTTGCCCTAACGTTTCCTTTGGGTACATAAATGTTTAAAAGGTATTTTGATATTGACATTTATACATTGTGTTAATGTTGTTGCTTGGTTACATTGTTCAAAGTTTTGTTTAACTCTGTAATGTTTGTAAAACGTACCACTGACAACTAATGAATATTGTGTTTGATATATTATAAATATAACATTAAAAACCTTCTACTAACGTCATTGCAAGAATGTTTTTTGATAACATTGAGAGAACTTTTACAGAACGTTAGCCTACGTTATGAGAACACTTTCTGGGTTTCTCAGCAGCGTCATTTTCAGAAGTCAGTACACCGATGGCTGTAAAATAACATTTTATAGCAAATATAGAACATTTCCACGGTGACTAAATTAGGACGTAAAGCATATTTCTGCACTATGAATCATTTTCCATTTACCGTGTGTTAAAACTGTGGAGATACTGACAACATCATTTGGAAACAGCATCTTTTACTGACCAGAGGCTAAAATCAGTCGGTTACTGGCCTTAAATTTGTCACCTTCAGCCAGAAAAACGCTAGTCCCTAAAACCACTCATCCAAACTCCTCGTTTTCATTTTAGAAAGATGCAATAAGTGTTTCAAAAGCACACAAGACATTTGTGTACCATTTCTTAAGTACTACTTTTTTTAGCATTGAAATAATCGGTACAACACGGATACTTTCATTAAGCCCTTCAGATGATGTCATGAATTTACCTGGTCGTAACTTTTTATTGACTCTGGGGGTGAAACTTTATCCCTAATGGACCCACAAACTACAACAGCGATAATCTAATGAGACGCTTGTTAAAACCGCGTTGCCCCTAAATGTTATAGGGTCAATGTTTCAATTCAGTCTAAGACAAAACCTGCAATTCAGTGACTTAATAAAAACCCAATATTTTGTTAAGGGCCAAACATGAGCATTGCTAAACCTAAACGTTCACTCTGGAGATCTCAAGGGTTGTTAGATATTGTAATATACACAGAGCAGCATTGTGGCAGTATGAGATTCATTTAATGCTACAAATATGCAGTATATGTGTGTGTGTGTGTGTCTATTTAATGTGTGTGTGTGTGTGTGTGTCTATCTAATGTGTGTGTGTGTGTGTGTCTATCTAATGTGTGTGTGTGTGTGTCTAATGTGTGTGTGTGTGTGTGTGTGTGTCTATCTAATGTGTGTTTGTGTGTGTGTGTCTATCTAATGTGTGTGTGTGTCTATCTAATGTGTGTGTGTGTCTATCTAATGTGTGTGTGTGTGTGTCTATCTAATGTGTGTGTGTGTGTGTCTATCTAATGTGTGTGTGTGTGTGTGTGTCTATCTAATGTGTGTGTGTGTCACACACATGTAAATATACACACATTCACAGGCCAGTTGTGGCCTACTGGTTAGTGAGTTAGGCTTATAATCAAAAGGTTGCTGGTTCAAATCCAGCTGACATGTTCTGTTTAAAGCGCTAGAGAGGCAAAAATTGATAAATAATTTAGGCTGTAAGACACATAAAATTCAACCATGTCTTCTGAACTTCTGTTAAATGTCTGAAATTTTGGCCGTTGCATAGTTTTGAGTTGTGTAACTAGACGAGTCTTATCAAACTTCCTGTGTAAAACATTTTTTGGCAAGAAGACACAGAGGTCATGGGTTTAAAACAATATCACAGTTTCTGACCATATATAACCAAAACACGGGTGATTTTTCTAATATCATTAATTCACAGATCAACTTACAGGAAGCTAATACATAATGCCATTAACTCTATGAAGGCTAACTTGATGGTTTAAGTAACTAGTTATTCTTTATCTGGATATACTTTAACTAGAAAGCTGCATGCATAATTTTTATGAATGTATAAAGCAGATTTAGATAAATAAACACAGCAGGTATTAACTTCCATAGGATATTTTATGTCCCGTTTTCTCTCAGTTTTCTCTCATGTATTGAAATTAGACCCTTAAGGAGAAAAAGCTTTTTGGTGAATCATGATTTCAAAGTTTTAAGTGTGAAATTCCAGCCTCATCAGACACAGACTGATATATGGTTGAGAGATTCTTACAAAGTCTCCTCATTATTTATCTGCCTAATATTAAACCACAAAGTCTCCAAAAACTGTCCTTTGATATAAAGAGTGATTTTGTTCCCAGTCTCAGCAAATCCCTTGGAAGAAACGCGGAGCACAAATAATTATTCCACATGATTTAAAAGGGCCACTGATTTTGCAGGAAACATCCGTAACGCATACGGAACACAGGACTGAAGAATTGCATTGTGGGTAACGTTGTGATTTGAAAATTCGGAGTGCCAGTCAGGGGTCCTTACTCCCTCTCTCTCTCTTTCTCACCCCACTGTTTAGCTCACCCACTTTCTCTCTCTCTCTCTTACTTTGCTAAACTTGTGCTCAGTTTGAACAGGGTCCCTTTTTGCTCCTGCCTCACACAGGGAAGGCTGTCCAGCAATCCTGGAATTTTGAAATTTTCCCAAATGACAAATTAATGTAAAACACAAGGACACTGCAAAAACAACTCAACTGAGCAACAAGGGACAACACTAGTCTGGTAAGTTTGGATGATTTAGTTACATGCATTATTAGTTATATACACATCTCATGGTTTTGCTAATTAAACTTATAATTGGCTAATGCAGTTTAACTCAAATGTTTCAATAACTAAATGTTTTGCATATATTTTGTTAGTTTTGTAATAATTAGGATGCTGCTTATCTTTAAAAAAAAGGTTCTCAAAATGTTCTTCACAATCATGATCTAAAAGATCCATTTCTTGGTTCCCCGGAGAACCATTCAATCAAAGGTTCTTAAAAGAACCTTCTTACTGATTTTATAATCTGAAGAACCTTTTCCCACAAAGATTAGTTCGTGAACAAAGGTTCTACAGATGCTCTACAGAAAGGTTTTACAGACGTTAGGGGTTCTTAATGGAACCATACAGCCAAAAATGGTTGGCATCAGTGTTATAGTGAAAGTTTAAACCTTTAGAACTGTCTCTTAATGTAATAAAACTTATTATAAATTCCCATATTTCTATGTAAAAATTTGCAGTAATGCTTAGACATCTATTCTGGTGACATTTTGGGGAAAGCAATAATTGTTGAAATGAAGCTAATTTGGGTGCATGCGCTATAATGTGGCTAGAATGTGGCCGTGTGAATATACGTGCGAGTTTGACATGCCCTCATACATTATTACAGTACACTGGCTTACCTGCCAGTCCATGAGTGTGAATGCGGACAGTGTTCTGGTCTCCCTGGGCTTTGGCGAGTGAGAGCCTCCGCTGCAAAACTGTATAGTGTTTACATTGGCGTCAACGCAGGCCTGGGTCCACGGGTCCAGACCACAGAACAGAACAGAACTCTGCTTATTGGCCTGAGCTTGATGGGAAGAGAACATGGCACACTGACTGAATGGAGAACCTGTGGAGGTTCTCGCTCCACCCCTGCCCAAAAACTAGAAGTAGACGTGAAGTCGCATTTTTTGAAACGGCACGTGTGACTGGATTTTAAAGGGCGTGTGTCCAGGGCGGCGCTTGATTTGACACTGCCGGCCTTTATGCGTCAAAGCTGAGCTGGAACCTGCAACGATGTGTGTAGAGAACATTTATGTTACTTTAAAAACGTTTTCAAAGTTTTAGTGTAAGTCTCACGTCGATGAGAAAGTTCAACGGTTTGTGTTTAACTCAGAAAGAACGTTTTGTGGGTTAGAAGATTCAGTCTTAAGATAAAACATATCTGTGCAGCAACACAAAAATACATAACAACAATAAAAATGTGTATTAATTTTATATTTATTGTACAGAATGAAGCTTCTAAAAAATAACTGTTTTCGGTTTTCTAGAAAGTGAAGGTTCTTTCGTTTTTTTTGTCCTCTGACATGTAACCCAGTTACGCAGAAGCAAGGCTTTCCTTGTGACATTAGGGGTGTGAGATAAAAAACGACATCGGGGCTGTACAATCACCCAGTGCATTTAAAACAGGCTGATTCAGAAAACTTGAGTACGGGCCAAGCTGGGAAACTCGGGCCAATACCGAGCGGCCCACTGTGCTCATTATCACACTGAACTTTAAGATTTTTATACAATATAGGAAAATGTTATGCTGAGCAGATTTCACTGTATAAACTGATTAAAATTCGACTTACCAAGCCCAGCTTTTTTGTGGCACAAACAGTGAGCTTTTCTTCTTCAGAGAGAGACGAGAGGAAAGCTTTTTACACCGTACGTGTGAAAGTTTCAATAGGACAGTGAATTAATGACGTCACGTTTCCGTCCCGTTCCAAATTTCCACCCCGATTGCAGTCGCTCAGGAAAACCGCGTCCAAGCCCTGGAAACAGAGAAACTTTCCTGAAAAAATTCCACTGTGTCACTGATTCTGTGTTGAATTTTGGCTTCAATTTAACATTTAACGCATCAGAGTTGATTATTTGTCAGTCGTACAGTACGGCCCGAAAGTCTCCAACTTTGTAAAAGTGGGATTTTTAGGTCACAAATTATATATATAAGCGAATTTGCCACAATGTGCATGTTAACACATGGTGCATAAAGTCAGATTTAGCGAGATGCTCTTTGGAAATTGTTAAATCATGTGTGCGTCATTGAGTTTTTACTTAAACCTGAACACAATGGTTTTAATAATTATATCAAACTGCTATGTTTGTGTGTTTGTGCAGATAAAACATGTCTTTGTTTTTGCTTCTGGTGTGGGTCTGTCTCAACGTTACCTCCGGCACAATATTATTTGGAGACATGGCTGGTAAGTCGACGTTTTAACAGAGAGATATTTTCAGTTTTGCATGTTTAAAGCCGCAAACTTTGGCCTCTCTGTCGCCACCTCTGTTTGAGACGAAACACGGCAGGTCACTTTACGCTCATCGTGTTAAATCCATCTTAAAATATAAGTCAAAATAAAGCCAGAGTGACGTTTCCTTGCAAACTGGACCAGACAGACAAGTTATAAATCATTTTATAAACTCCAGTTGTTGGCAACACTGACCTGTAGTGGCTCAATAGCTTATTTCATTCATTGTAACCCAAACAGAGTTACAGACCACAGCTTTAAAGTTGTCACATATGTGATTTGTTCACAGATCAGGACAGCACCATTAGTGTAAGTATCCCGGTGGGGCGACCACTGCGCCCCCTGTTGGGGGGCAGTATGGTCGTCCCGTGCTACTTCCAAGACAACGCCGTCCACGACCCTGGAGCCCCGACTATTGCCCCGCTGTCCTACCGCATCAAATGGACCTTCATCCACAAGGGCAGCGTGGCTGTTATCCTGGTGGCCACCGGTGGGGTGGTGCAGGTCGATGCGGAGTATCTGGACCGGGTCCATTTGGTCAGTTACCCGGCGGTTCCGACAGACGCCAGCATTGAGGTCTCCGAGCTCCGGTCCACAGACTCCGGCATCTACAGGTGTGAGATCATGCAGGGCATTGAGGACAACTACGACTCGGTGGACATGCTGGTTCAAGGTAACCGGACGTTTTCTGAAGGTTGTCTAAACGTTTGCTGCGGCGTCACCCGTTCGCAAACGTTTAATCGCACGTTTATCAGAAACGCTATTCGGCCTCCATTAAAAGGTTTTTTTTTAAAACGTTACACAATAAATGCGTTCAATGCAACGACTGAATGCTCGTATTGAACGTGCCATTGACATCTGAACGCTTTGCGGTGTTTTGTACTTGTTTGTTTACATTGTGCACGTGTACGTGTTATTTTAATGAACGGGTAACATCTGTGCAGGCATCGTTTTCCACTATCGAGCCATTTCCACGCGATACACTTTAACGTTTGATGCGGCGAAAGCGGCTTGCGCTCAAAACAGCGCAGTTATCGCGACGCCTGCGCAGCTGCAGGCGGCGTATGACGACGGGTTTCATCAGTGCGACGCTGGGTGGCTCTCAGACCAAACTGTGAGGTAATGCCAAAATCTGCATGACCCTTTACTTTGGTTCTTCATGGAGATGCCGTAGAGGAACCGTGTGTGATCACCAGAGGAACCATTTGGTCAAAGGTTTTTAGGAGAACCCTTTTCTTCTGCACTTTCAAGTCAAGTCAAGTCAAGTCAAGTCAAGTGAGCTTTATTGTCATTTCAACATATACAGCTGATGCAATACATATTGAAATGAAACAACGTTTCTCCAGGACTTGGTGCTACACAGAACAAAACATAGAGGCACGAAACAAACTTGTTATAGTCTAAGGAACTTCTTGTGAGTCTCTATGGATGTTAAAGGTTCTTCGTGGTGCCATGCAACGGTTCTTCTAAGGCATCGTGAAGAGCGAATGGTGTTACGATGTTGTGTTTCGAGTACTGTTTTACTTTGTCGTCTTTTGTGATCTATGCTTTTGTTTTTTCTTTTATTTGGCAAATATGAGCTTTGAAAAGAGACTGGTATCAAAAACATGGTCTAAACAACACACTCAGTTTTCTGCCCTGTGTTGATGTGTTTGCTACTCATGCCAGAGAGCTTTTGATTGGACGGAAGTCTTTCTGGTGCAGGATGACATCATCAACTTTTTTGCTCCATTTCCTAAAAAAGAAAGAGTGTAAATTTTAAATGTGTATGTCTGTTTAAAGTTAATAATATATGTCAACACCGGTAAAATACATGGAATAAAATCCACAAAACATCAGTTATAAGAAATGACTTAATGACACTCAATAACTGTGATACCTTATGCCTTTTCCCAATTTTCCAAAGATATCCCATTCATGAGCCGAGGGAGCCGTGCTACGGAGACAAGGAGAATTTTCCAGGTGTGCGAACCTACGGGGTCCGAGACGTCAACGAAACCTACGACGTCTACTGTTTCGCGGAGAAAATGACAGGTATCCAATCGGTGTCCTCCAAACTTTTGTGTATCGCTCCAGCCAGAGTTGCAGTTTTCCCTACGTTTCTCTTACGTGTCACCCAGGCAGAGTGTTTTACTCCTTCTCCGTGGAGAAGTTCACGTTCCCGGAAGCCGAAGAGCAGTGTGGAAAGCTGGGCGCTCAACTGGCCACCACGGGGCAGCTGTACCTGGCGTGGATGGCTGGGATGGACGTGTGTAATGCGGGATGGCTGGCGGACAAGAGTGTGCGGTACCCCATCAACATACGCCGACCCCAGTGCGGCGGGGGTCTTCTGGGAGTGCGAACCGTTTACCTGTTTCCAAATCAGACCGGTTACCCCCTTTTAGACTCCCGCTATGATGCAATATGTTACCAAGGTAACTACAAAGAATATCGCTAAAGCTGCAATCCGTAACTTTTGCCTCAGTAGCGCCATCTTACAAAAGTGCAGCTCAAGTCAAATGAAGTCAATCTGTTTTGTGGTTGCTAGGTAATTTTTGTTCATTTATAACCCAGAAAAGTTAAGGAGTGAAGCTTTAATGAATGTGTTTTTGTTTCTTAAATCACTTAAAAAACAAACTGCAAAGCACACGTTTTTGTCCACATACACATACAGACGTTTATAATGTAAATAAATAGAACTAGAAGTTAAAAGAAGCAGTTTTAGAAAACATATATTATGTAGTTAAAATGCAATTAGTATAAAAACATAATTTTATGGCTGTTTTTTCTTAATGATTTTGCAGAACAAGGAGACGTGGTTTCAACAAAGACGTCACCGTTACCTGAAATACCCACGACTGCAGACTCCAGTTTGAGCGTGGCTACGATCACTTTAAGCCCCGCCGATTTCACCGAGCAGATGACCACAGAAGAAGAAGCACGTGGAGAACTGGTTACCGGTGACACGTTTAACATCACCGGTACAGAAGACCCCTTGGCGCTACTAACCAACATCACTGAGACGAGCTCACTGGTGGAAGAAGTTATCGGTAGGGCGACTGCTCAGCCTCAACTGGAAAGCGAGTTTACCAAAGACAACATAACCTCTGGTGAGTTTAATTCTGGCAGTTGGTGTTTAATTTTCACTTATCCAACCTCTTTTTATAATGTTGACATTTTACTTCAAGATTTAAACCAAGACTGAAGATTAAAATTTAAACCAATGCTCTGAAATGTCTTATTTTAAGGGAATCTCTCTGTTGTGCTTGATGAAGATTTGTTGAACGCTACGAGTGCAGAGGTGGAGCTTAACATCACAGAAACAGAGCCGCTGGAACCTGGTAACACATGCTGGATGTCTTCAGTTATTACTGCAGATCTTGTTGTCCTGTTGAGTGGTGCTAATTTTCAGATGTCTGTTGCAGCTCATCCGATCGTCCCTCCAACATCTGTGAACATGTCTGGATCAGGCTCAGCATCAGGTTCTGGAGAAACATCTGGATCTGGCTCAGCATCAGGCTCTGGAGAAACATCTGGATCAAGCTTAGCTTCAGGTTCTGGAGAAACATCTGGTTCTGGATCAGCATCAGGTTCTGGAGAAGCATCTGGTTCTGGCTTAGCATCAGGTTCTGGAGAAATGTCTGGATTAAGCTCAGCATCAGGTTCTGGAGAAATGTCTGGATTAAGCTCAGCTTCAGGTTCTGGAGAAATGTCTGGTTCTGGCTTAGCATCAGGTTCTGGAGAGATATATGGATCAAGCTCAGCATCAGGTTCTGGAGAGATATCTGGTTCTGGCTTAGCATCAGGTTCTGGAGACATAACTGGTTCTGGCTTAGTGTCAGGTTCTGGAGACATAACTGGTTCTGGCTTAGCATTGGGTTCTGGAGACATATCTGGCTCAGGCTCAGCATCAGGTTATCCTGGTCTCAGTTCTGGGGACATATCTGATTTGGGATCAGCATCAGGTTATACTGTCTACAGTTCTGGAGACATTTCTGGATCAGGCTCAGCATCAGGTTATCCTGGTCTCAGTTCTGGAGACATTTCTGGATCAGGTTATGCTTCTTTTTTCAGTTCTGGAGATATGTCTGGGAGCGGCAGGCACAGTGGGGACATATCTGGTTCTGGCCAAAGCGGTGATGAATCAGATTTCTCTGTGAGGTTTCAAGAAGGTTCAGACACACTTTTTTGGGGGTCTTCTGCCTCAGGCAGTGCTCAGGAGGCTAAAGAAGGTAGTGGTGTTCTCATTTCTTTAGACTTTAAATCTTGGGACAATACTCAAGTTCAGGAAGGAAGTTGGGCTAGTGGGCTCCCTTCAGGATTTAGTGAAATTAGCGGTTCAGGAGCTAGCGGGCTTCAGTCTGGTTTTGGCATTGAAATTAGCGGTTCAGGAGCTAGCGGGCTTCAGTCTGGATTTGGCAGTGAAATTAGCGGTTCAGGAGCTAGCGGGCTTCAGTCTGGATTTGGCAGTGAAATTAGCGGTTCAGGAACTAGGGGCCTTCAGTCTGGATTTGGCAGTGAAATTAGCGGTTCAGGAGCTAGCGGGCTTCAGTCTGGATTTGGCAGTGAAATTAGCGGTTCAGGAGATAGCGGGCTTCAGTCTGGATTCAGCAGTGGAATTAGCGGTTCAGGAATGAGTTTCTCTGGTATATCATTCTTAGACACACAAATGTTTGACCTGACGGCAAGACCTTCAGGGGAACAGGAGCTGTCAGGTGTTTCTCCACTCACCTTGCAAGATGTTAGTGGCTCTGGTTCTGAATCTTCAACTTCTGGGTTTCCCAGTCACCCCTCAGGCGATGCGTCTGGCCACATCGAGGGATTAAATGGTGAGATTGTGATTCTTAAAGAAGATCAGGTCTTTGAGTTGGTCTCCAGGCCTACAGCTGGAATCGAAGAAGGTCGTGGATCTGTGGAGTTTAGTGGAGATAACAGTGGCCAAGAACATTCTGCTGAGGGCATCACCATATCTCCCAGACCTTTGTATGGAAACTACATGAGTACCAATAAAACGGATGATCTCCAAACAGAAAGAGACGAGCAACTTACCAGCAGCACAGAGGTGTTTGATGTCATCGATCAGTCTCCGGTGGAGAACGCTGCACCCACTGTCCCTGTCTTCACCACCTCTCCTTCAGCACCACTACAAACACCAGAAGCTTTGGAGGAACCAACAGTCACTGATGGTAAACACTGAACAAAACAACTTTTACTGTCTACATGTTAAAATTTGTAGTCATTGATGTATTTTTTCCAGCTTCTGCTAACCCTTGCGAACCAAACCCTTGTGGTGGCGGCTCCTGTTCGGTTCAACATGACATTGTTGTATGTCAGTGTCCGCCAGGATTAAGCGGAGAGACCTGCTCAACACGTAAGGGAAACGTCACAATTAGAACCACATACCTTCATACTCTGTATTTGTTATCAGAAAACCATCATCACAGGTTGTAATTTATGTGCACACGGGTATAAACAAACTCTGTTGCTACTGTTTAGTCATTCTTCACAATGATATAAAATAATTGAGAAATATTCTGCATTTAAACCATCAAAATAACTTGACAAACACTTAAGCAAAAGGTTAAAAGCTTTAAAAACCAAAACAACCTTCTTGACTGCATCCAATTCTTTCATTAAGCCTTTTCACTGGTTTCACTGGTAGTCTAATTGGTAACTTGATTGGTAAAACTGGTTTATAAAGCAAGTCTTGTTTACCTCAGCGGTACAGGGATGTGCGGAGGGATGGGTGGAGTTCATGGGAAGCTGCTACATCCACTTCGATGAACGTGAGACCTGGGCGGCCGCTGAGGAACACTGTCAGGCGCTAAACTCTCACCTGGTTAGCATAACCTCCCAGCAAGAACAAGACTTTGTCAGAGGTGAGCAGAAGATGATTTCTAATAAAAGGTAAATGAACGTATTCGCACTCGTTCACCTAAATGTGCTTTTTTTATCTCCTAGCTCAGGCTCACAACTATCAGTGGATCGGACTCACTGACAAACAAGTGGAGAATGAGTTTCGCTGGACGGATGGAAGCGTTCTGGTAAGATCTGCACGCTCATGTAGCTCAAACAGTGCGCTAGCTAAATCACTTAAATTGATGCTAAATTGTTTCAATGTTTAAACCCACCTAAGAAGCTACTGAACTTCTACCGTGATGCTGAAAGATTAAACTCTCAGAAGTGGTTAGAAGCTTAAACACACTTAAAGCAATAAGGAGTGTTGCGTTCTTTGCAGGAATACAGAAACTGGAGGCCGAACCAGCCGGATAATTACTTCAGCACAGGAGAGGACTGTGTGGTGATGATCTGGCATGAAGGCGGCCAATGGAACGACGTGCCCTGCAACTATCATCTTCCCTTCACCTGCAAGACTGGACCAGGTGAGATATGAGAGTATCTTCAGCCCAGGAACCTTCTAGCTAATCATACGTTTGTTGACCTCATACTTGTTCCCAAAATATTTCCAAAACATCGGCTAACGTTCTGTAAAAGTTCTCTCACGGCTGTCAAACGTAGACCAATATTTTATTAGCTTTAACTGTTGCTCTTAAGGTGGTGGTGGAACATTTTTAAAATGACTTTAAGAAGTTTGAGATACAGCGATAGCATTAATGTAATGAGTAAAAAAGGGACATTTTCCTACACCTTTTTTTATTCTAATTATTCTTGCAATTTAAACATGTTAGCTGTGTACATGTGAAAGCACCAATAGATAATAATTTTGTGTTTATTTTGTGTTTTACTCCAGTCACATGTTCATCACCTCCTGAGGTCCAGAACGCCCGGTTGTTAGGCAGCCGCCGCGATCGCTACCCCGTTAATTCCATCGTCCGATACCAGTGCGACGGCGGATTCACACAGCGCCACCTTCCTGTGGTGAGATGCATGACAGACGGCCGGTGGCAGGAGCCTCACGTCGAATGCATAAGTATGTTAAAAATAGCTTGATTGTAGCTACATGTACATTTTTGTCTTCAAGCGTTCAGAAACCAATGACTGTTCTGTCCCTCAACAGGTAAAACGAACAACAGGCTTTGGAAAAGATCCCTCAGGACGCGTCCCAAATCAGTCAGCAGTCGAACGTGGGGAAAAATCCTCTAAGGGAGAAAAGACGAACGCTTCGAAATATCCAGTGGACTGTTGCATCTGTACAGAAGCCTTGTTTTACAGTAAGGGGAAATTAAAAAATAAAGGACCGACGTCAAGTGACATCATTTCTGTAGTCCGCCTGGCTGATTTTTAAAGTCCTATTTTTATAAACCGAGTAAAAGTCTTGAGTTTATTTCAACACGATTTTATTTTGCCCTATTTTAGTCCCAAATCGCTGGAGCGTTAAAGATAAACTAGGAAGATACAGTTGCACAAACTGCCCTTCAGTAAATGATTCTTACATAAACACCATCATTTAGTTATTTAGGGCCAAAAAGAAAAGCAAGGGCATTAACTGAGTAGCACAAGAGTTTGTGAATTGTTGTTTTAGGCCACAAGGTGGCACTATTGCTGTAAACCGGACACAATCCCTTCATTATTGCACAAATGTACACTGTGATTTCTGGAAAATACATACTTTTGAGTACGAGGAACAAATTTGGGGACTAAATTGAATTTGAATGTAAGTGTTGCCTTACCTTATTAATGTTGTCATCTTAACATGTACTATTAATATAACTGTAGGACTTGTACTGTACGTTTCCATGTCTCAGCTTTATCCATAAAAATCTTTTCTTCATCCGAGAAAATCACGAGGATCTGAAAATGTTATTATTTTGTTGCTGTTGGCAACAAGGCAGGACATACGTATACGATAATGCCATGAATCTAATTGTGCGTTATTTACCATTTACACAACTTAAGACGCATTGTAAACACAAATGTAATGCTGTCTGTAACACACAGATAACAGGTTTTTACAATTATCACTAAACTTAAGACAAAAGGCTTTAATGTCTACAGCTGGAAAACTTGTCAGTTATTACAGATTCTTTCATTAAAATGTCTCTTGTTGTTTGTTGTAGTTTCAACGTTTGGTCTGACCGCACAGAGAGCAAATTTTCTCTGTGAAACTGTGAAAGATACAATTTGCCGATCTTGCCTCAGCTTGTATATTACACAGCGATGACAAGCTGATGGCTGCCGTCTGCAGGAGCACTTATATCTCGTGCAATGAATTCGCTATTTTATAATTTATTCTGGAATTCACAGGTTCACAAATATATGAACATCCACTCTAGTCCCCTCAGACTACGTAACTCACAAAGCTTAGTAAACAAATAAATAGCGATGATAACAAATAGGAGGGGGTGGTACGATGTTTTTTGTCGCAGGACTGTTGCTTACGCTGTATAACAACGTGTTTGACAAACACATTTTTTGTTGCATTAAACATTCTTAAGGATCTGTACTCTAAAGGGCAACAAAATGTCACAATTTTGTAATCGCCTCTTATTCGTTCGTTTGAAACGTTCGAGTTGAAATGATCTGTCCTGCTGCCCTGAATCTCTGAAATAAACTGACTAAATGTGTGTCAATAAACATGCCGTTCTTCTAATGTCAGATGTGTGTGTCGTGCTTTTGTGTGTTTGTGTTTTTTTACCGTTGTGTCGACACGCATACTGGACAGCCGGTGACCCCCACGAAGGAAAAGATACTTAATGTTTTTGTTTTGTGAAAATGTTAAAATGCAAAATGATGGAATTTATCATGTAAAATTCAAGTCACAGGTTGGAAATTCACAAATTATTTCCATCATTTGATCTTATAAACGCTGCTAATACAAAGAAACATTATAGCCAGTCAATGAACTTAATACATTTGAGTAAGTGTAACTTTTATGAATATATATACACACACACACACACACACATATATATATATATTTTAATATGTGTGTGTGTGTGTGAGAGAGAGAGAGAGAGTGAGAGAGATACAGAGAGATACAGAGACTTCTATACGACATTCTCAAGGGAAAAACGAACTTGAAAGCTGATTAACACACTTCACTTGCTCAACACTGTGTATCTTTATGTTCAGTGAATGAGCCGGGCTGAGAAACACTGTCGCCCTTCATGCGCCGACCGGCCCCCGTCTGCCTCCCACGTTTGGGCAGCGTGAGTAAATACGGCCCACGATCGTGAAATTACAAGTACTTCTGTTTGCCTGTAAACCTGCCCCTCCCAAACTCAACCCGACGCCGGACACAAATCTGTGGCTCCTTTATGGACTCTTGGACTGAGTGACATTTTTACCTCTCTGAACCCAAATCGATTTTTCCCAGATTCTGCCCCCTGCAGGTCACACAGGAGTTTCTGTCTGTGGGACGGTTGGAGTCACCAAACAAACCCTCTCAGGGAGATTTGTGTTGTTAAGTTACTGAAGAGACACATGCTGATAAAATTATTAAGAAAAACTTTTATTAATGGGATTTATGGCTTTTTGAATGATGACCTATTAGAATAATAAAAAGCATCATGCATATATTGTAAACTGGATACTAGCTGGTGAATCGTTTAGCTTTCATTTTAAAGACTTTTTCAAATAAAAGCATTTTGTTATAGGAAAAAAAACACGTAAGTGTTTGAAACTCCCATCACCAAATTCAGCACTAATCCCTGTTACACACGATAAAAACAACACAGAACCAGATCACACACCGTTTAGCTGGTCCGTCTATAGCCAGAATCTCAAACCTTGTGTTGTAGTTATTCAAATATACACGGAGGACATATTTGGTGTACAGTAAAGGATTTCAGAAGTCGTAGCATAATTCACAAAACTTGAACCATATCAAATTGAATTATTTTGATTTGAAAATCACACTGTAAAAACTTTGCTGCCCAGTTTGAACGTTTAATCAACTTTACGATCACTTCTAATATTTTGAAGCCTGACTGGTGTAACTTATAAAAATAAGCGAAGTAATTTTAAACTGTTTTCATAAGTTAAACAACAGCAGGCCTGTCGTGAATAAACAGGAAGTTTTGTAACAATTTGTGCAACAAAGTTGGTTAAATGTAACAGTTTTAGTCAGCAAAGGTTTATGACAGTGCAGTGGTGTAACTTTTCACACAACGAAGTGCTATTTATACATGTTGAATATTTTACCAACGAACTTTGTAACAATAAACGCCATGTTTTAAATCCTTTTGGGGGAACCCAAAACTGCGGACCCCTGGTTCAGACAGACCGCAGTTCACCCGGGGGGTGATGATTGGGTAACGAACGCTACCGTCCGCTAACCAACCCGCATCGCACTGGTCCAATCCCACAAACCTCCAGGCCGCGTACAACTGCCCGACTTTAGCGATGCGTCCCCCGTCGTTCCGACAGGCCTCTCCAGCCTCTGTGAAGTTCAGTTTGGTGTAGTCCTGCAGGAAGTAAACTTCACCTGAGGTTGGAAAAAAGACATTTAAAGAACATTGGAGAGAAACTCACGTTCATTGGTCACATATCTGGTGTCTGGTGAGAACAATATGACCTCACCTCAAAAACTCGGCAGTGTTTGAGCAGCGTTAGATGGAAATGACAAAACAAAGCTGACATGTAAAAGCTAACAGCTTTGAAACATGCGTGGCTGATTTAATCGGAAGAGAAAGACTCTTTCATCCGTGTTCGACCTCAGCTTACAGCGACAGAAAATAAGGAAAAATAAGACACTTTCCAGAAGGAACAATTGCAGCCACATGTATCTTCAACGGAACATAATAATAATCATTATTTGTCTGTTTCAGAAATTTGAAACACCTGTTTTGGGCAAATGTTTGTGGCTCTATGGAAACCACAGCTGAATGAAAATATGTAAAAAATTTAACACTGGGAATAACTTCAGCAATATATATTATAAGAAAATAATATAAATTTTTCATGCATATGAGTTACGGTAAAAATCTGAACCGTTCGTACCTCTGATAGACGACGTAAAGCAAAAAGCATCAAAACGGTCCAGAGTTTTGTCTCGGACGCCGTAGCTCCGTACGCCCGGCGCCAGGTCGGTCCCGCCGCAGGCCTCTCGCGGCACCGAGACGGGGTACTGAGCCGTGCCATCGGCGAGCCACCCGGCATTACACCAGTCCAGCCCCTCCTCCCAGGAGGCGTACAGCTGCTCAAAGGTGGCCAGGTGCGAGTCCTGCTGTTCACACGCTTCCTCAGCCTCATGGAAGTTAAACGAATAGCGTCCCCTAGCGGAGTAATAGGGGAACACCACACCTGTGGGTAAGAGCACAACACTGTCACCTACATCAAATTCCCAACAAAGACAAAATTAATTTGCTCTCCTACTTAATCTGTGCATTGCTTTTCTGTTCTCATTCATTATTATTATTATTATTAATTTGCAAAATAAATCTGTTTTATTCATAGTTCTGATGTATAATGCAGTCGCATTTCATTACATCTCAATTTATCTCAACTTTATTTAAATATTCTGAGGCATATTATAATATTATGAATCATATAGGAGGCATATTATAATAACATGAGGCATATAGGAGACATAATATAATGTTATGAATCACATGTGAGGCATA